>JBBPBX010114259.1:0-10354 GCA_038048925.1 Garcialebias charrua | reverse complement strand
GCTCAAAGAGCACCTCTTCATTCATGAAGTGGCAAGACATACATCACAACGACAGAGACACGCCTGCGACGGCGCCGACTGTTGTGACACACCTGCATTACGCAGAAAGAGGTAAACGTACAGAGGTACGTTGGCCGAAACCTATAAGGTTCCTGTACAAGGTTCCCCATAAACTGCGCGAACAGCTTAAACTAAACAATGGCATCCTAACTCGTGCCCATGGACGGACGTCCACACCTGTGTGCGTGGTCCCTCATGACCACAGGGGGGTGATGTTAGGCCATGCCCATGTCAAGGACAAAGATTTCAATAACCCCACAAACGACAAAGAGCTCGCAAACTCACAGACTTCATGGGAAAACAAGGTCGTCCAAACACAGGATAGTAAATAAACTAAACAGTTTAAACTATTCTAGTTGCGAAAAGAAACCGCTCCAACTAGAACTTAGAAACGCTAAGCATAAGACCCACAACAAAAACTAACCTTAACAACCGTTTAAATCTGCAGGATTTAATTGACATCGGTTATAAAGCTAAGAACTGTTTTTCTTGTGTGTGACGTGGAATCTGACGACCAGAGTGAGTTTGACGTAGTGAAACGTTGTTTTTAGTTGCTTAATTGCTACTTTTGTGTTATTGAAGTTGTTATTGTTTTCTGAACACTCCCAGCCAAAAGAGGTTTTGATTGTTGATAAGTTGAAGACTTAAATGGATTTTAACTATGCCAACATGCTGTTCATTTTGTTAAAGATCTCAATCTTTGATGAGTCATAGTAGATTAATACTACTTAAGGTACTATAATCTACACTGATCTCCCAATCATTTAGGTAGAACCGATTCGATCGTTTCTATTCTAGATCTATTCATTTTGATGAGTCTCGCCATAGACTTCAAAATTTTTAGGGATTACCATATTTTGCGTCGTTCGTCTAAAAGACAACAGACATTTAGACCAAACTAGTTTCATTTTTTATTTTAGTTTAACCTAAACTAAATAATGAATGGAGGAATAGTTTGAAAGAAGAGGCCTTCGTTACAGAAGCCCTCCCCATTTCTATAGGTATAGATCCCTATTTCTGATTTTTACAGCATTGATCCACCCCTTAATTGGTAATTTTAGCTGATCTAATCCATGATAGCTTACATACCAGGTGCATATAGGTAAGGCTTAATGTAGAATCCCAATCATAAGCCCACCTAAAACCACATAATTGCATGACACATTGAACCAGGGTGGCACCGACTGGAAGCCATCCAGCCTGCAACCTTCGATGTGGGGACCTGCTGATCCAACGTTGGTCTTCAACCTTCATCCAAGGCCCGCCTCCTCTGCTTCAATTGAGGGATCCCCTCTACATGCTGATTAAAACTATTCTTGCTGATGAAATCAATAACCCCCATCGTTGTGGATTTACCGTTGTGGATTATAAGACTTTGTTTTCCAAGGGATCACAGACTCAGTTCTCCATGGGTTAACAGACTATGTTTTCCAAAGAATTAAAAGCTTGCCGCAAAGGGATTACCTACGAACAGTATGGAATTTCCAAAAACATTATGGGAGTATATTTTTGAATTTTTTTTTTCCACTTACTGGATTACATAGAGGTCAGAGACATTCGGTGGTATCGTTTCGTGTTGGAACTCATCCCCAAGGACAGGCGATGACTTCCAAAAAGGGGGACTGTAGTGATATAGGCCTCTGTCTTGACCTTCAAGTACACCTCTCCACATCTCTCTGAAACTCTAAGTGTTACACCTTCTTGAAGCCCTCAATGAGACAAATTGACACTTATATTTTGTGACAATTATTATGAATTAATGGACACTAATTAATCAGATTGAACTTTCTCTTTAATGTGTGTTAATTCAGAATTGATCAAACAGTATTTTTGTCATTTCAATGATGATCTGTTACTTGCATGACTTTGACCCTTCGGCTGGTTTATTTCTGCAGAAGCAAGCAAGACTCTGTCGCTAAGGCAGAAGTCAGGGTAAGAGCTGTTCTCTTGCAGCTTCTTTTGTGTTGTCTATGAAGTTAGACATAACATTTTCTGTGCTAACAGGCAGGCCATCTGGCCGAGGTATGTAAACAGTTTTCCTGTTGTCCGTCAAGAGACTTTCTACCTATGAAATTAAACTTCCATCTTTTATTTTGTGAAACCAGCCTGTAGCCATTAAGAAGGTGGGTCAGACCCCACCTCCCCGATATAATGGGCACTTCCTATTTGGAAGTTAGAGTTTGGAGGAGAACGAGGAGTCAACCTGCTCTCCTCCCTGGGAAAGCTGGAGTCGGCCCGGTCATATATCAACGACCCACGTCTCCGCTAGGATCATAGCAAAGCCTTACTGTGATCCTGTCGCTGTTCTGGAAGAATTTGTTTTCTAAAGTTTTATTTTGAAAGTTCAACCAGTGCGATTGGAGTCTGTTCCTGCCGGGAGAAGCGGTTCTTCTCACTCGTCTGAATCAGCTCACACGCGCGGAGGTCATCTGGGCGTGAACTGGACAACACAGTCCGTTAGTGTCCACAAACCTCAACTCTTATCTCCAAGACGTATCGTCAACAGGTAACGAGGCGTTGATTGTGTCCTGAACGTGTGGGAAGCCCAGCTGAGATCCGTATGGGAAAGCTTGCCACCCTGGTTGTTTTCAAAATAATTAACTTCCGTTAACTTAGCTTCCATTCATCTCCTTCCTCCTATTTCTTATTTTTCATAAGTATTTAATCTGTCAAGTTTTGTGCCAACAGTTAAGTTTTAATTGTCTGTTTGTTTTAATTTGAATTCTTGTCAACGTAGTTATTAAATCAGAGCTAATATCGATACAAATGTTTATGTAATTTTTGTGATAGTTTCAATAAAAGGTCTATTCTTTTGGTAGACCAACATAAATTGAAGTCTAAGCGTGAAATTACATTACTGGCTAATCACATCGTTAGATTTGTTGATTTATTCTGAAAAAGTTGAGACCCCGTGAACTTGGTGGCAAGTTTGAGCAGATAAAGTCTGCTCAGACTTGCACGTCTAAACTATAGGTAAGTCAGTAAACTGACTAATAACTCCTATATTGTTACACCAGGCACCGCCTAAAGGAGAGGGAGGCGGGTGGGGGTTGAGCAAGGAGGTGTGGCCAGGACGAGTGACCGTTATTGTTTCTGAATGTCAAAATTACATAAGTAATAAACAACAAGCAACAACAAAGAATACTTATGCAGATGTATTTATCTATTCTCACCCGATTTATCCGAAACAAAAGGCGTAAAAAAAAAGAAAGAAAATAATACAAGGTATGCTGTGACCAGGGATCGAACCTGGGTCTGTCGGATCCCAAACCCGCTCCTACACCACTGCCTCAACTTGGCATTCATGCATTTCTCGTCCATTGCACAATAAGAAAACAAATACAACCAAATAGTTTCGATGAAGTGAAAAGTATTCCTAAAATAAATAAGTTAATATATACAAATAACTAGTGCCATTCCGAAAACTATAATATGCTTTGTTGGAGAGCTGTTCCGGAGTGCACTGTACCACTTCCATATAAGGTATGAACTGCAGCAAGAACTTCTCATCTCTGCAGGGGATTGGCTCTGCTTGAATCACTTTTGTGACGTCAGAGTGTACAAGACACGTCAGAGTGAACAGTCCTTGACCAATAAGAAAATTAAGGTGCAATTCCTCTGTTCAACCCATAAGGTTACCAAAAACACGTTTTCAGACCAGATATTGCCGATTTAAACTAATACGCACAAATATCTGAAGATTAACACAGACATAGTGCTATACAACATTTTAGACACATTCTAGTGAGTTTATCAGCTAAAAAAGTTAATTTGGAGTTTAGTTCCTCTTTAAATAAGGAGAAGGGAAACACGAGGAAAGAGAAGGTTAAAAAAATGCACATGAGGTCTTTCTACAGTGTGTTCCTCCCAAGACAATTACAGCAGCTGTGGACATTGTTTATTAAAAATAATTTCAGCAAATATTTAAACTTATTACAAGTCCACAGCTACTAATAAAAAGTGGGGAATGTTAAAAGAAAGAGGGGAAAATACAAAAAAAAGCTATGAAAAGGTGGGAAAATGCAATATGTGACGTTTTTCCCTTTTGACACATGTTCTCCAGTTGTGACTGCTTTGATAGCAAAAAGAGTAAAGAGGGGAAAGGAACAAATTAATAGTTCCATCAGAAAAAAAAAAATCTGATTATTCACTGTGTCCCTCAGGTTGATCACAGTAACATTTGCAGTGTGTAAGCTTACATCAAAGCACCATTTGAAATTACTACTGTGGCAAAATGACTGCCAGCTAAGCCAAATCGCCTGTAAGTACTGTGGCTAAAATGCAGAGGAAAGCTTATTTAAAATGTTGCAAATAAATCAAACAGAATGCTTAGAGGTAATAATAATAAAAAAAGACAGAGTTCAGTTATTCCCACTCAGAGTCGAACAAGGAAGATCAAAGCAGGGCAGCAAAATTACTACGATGCAATGAGAAGTGCAAGAAGTACTACGTATCTGTCTCTAAAATTCACAATCTGTTTTCCCCTTTAAAATCTGTTTCTTGCTTCTGGATGAATCTAAAGAGAGAGAGAGGAGTTTTAAAAAAAAGCTCTAAGTTGATGAAGTCTGTTTTGAAGCAGGGACAGTATTTCTGGCACAAGTTAACATATTTTCATATTTAATTTGCTCTAATTGTCTTAAAGTTTTATCATAAAATGATTTTTTTGTTGTTGCTTTCTAAGAATAATAAAAAAATATATATTTATTTTTGTGCTTTCCAACTCATAATTGATCACAAAAGGTTACATTACTGACTATTCTCTTTTTTTTCTCCTCAAGCTTTTTTGTTGTTGTTGTTTTTTTTGTCTCACAATTTGACCGTTTAAATGAAACGGAAAAAAATCAGCAAGTAGTTTGGAAGTATTCCGGAAGATAGAAAGACCTCAATAATTTAGGGAAGGAAGAAATTTATAAAATGATAATGATTTGGAACAAGAGGAAAAGAGAATTTATAATAGTAAAAAGTACTTCAGTGGGTGGATACAAAGAATAGGGCTTTTTACTATTGGGCTTTACAAGTGTGAGCTGTCAAACTGCATCCTTCTTCGCTTTGACTTTCATTCATCAGCAGTATCGTCAAATGAAAGAGTTTATGGCATTACAATTCAACATTTGAATTCAGAACCAGCAATAAATCATTATTCAAAATCAGAACAAACCCTGTCGAGCTTCTTTTTCACTCATTTCATTTGTAGCAAGAGTCATCTGATACCTCAAAGGAACCAAATATGCCTGTACTTTTTTATTCTTCATATTTTCTGTAAATGTAGATATTCAAAATAATATAGTTAGTCCATTTTAATTATATAGCACTTTTTACAGGTCAGAAACCACAAAGTGATTTACATAATATAAGACAAAAACACAAAAGATAAAACCACAAAAGATATAAGATAAAACAGAAAGAAAGATAAAACAACATTACATATAACATAAGACTAATTGAAACTAATTAAAAGCCAATGTGACCAAATGAGTGTTCAGATGCTTTTTAAAAGAATCAAGACTGTGCAAAGGCAGAGGCAACACATTCCACAGTCTGGGGGCCACAGCCCTAAAAGTTTTATCCCCTCTGGTGTCAAAATGAGTCTGTGGGACCATTAACAGCTTTTGACTGGGAGATCTGAGGCTCTGAGAAGACGAGTAGGGATTTAGTATTTTGAGTTTATAACTGTTTTTCTATTTTTTTTTTCCACTCAACCATACCACTTTTCTTCCCCCCCCCCAATTCCATCATCTTTGATTCTTTGAACTTAACATTCTGATCCATTCATTCCCATCGCTCCCACCCAGTAAGTAAACTTGTGCAACTCGTTCATATTTGAAGCAACAGTAGAAATTACATCTTCAACTGACTTAAAAACAAACAAGTCAGAGTAAAGGCAGGAAATTGACCTTTTGGTGGTGATTTGTCACATTTTTATTGATCTGACATTTCCCGTACAACCCCCCCCCACACACACACACACACACGCACGCACGCACGCACACACACACACACACACACAAAACTCTGATGCCATGTTGCTTTGAACATGATCGTATTTAACGCCAGGACTCCCAAGGTGCACATTAACACACTGTATTGATTTTTCCAAGCAATAATTGTTTCAACAAAGCTCAAAAAAGGCTACAAGTATTTAAGTAGATGTGTTTTCATCTGTTTAAAGCACTTTCCTGATGAATTCAAACCACTCACCTGTAGTGAGAGATGCTGTAATGGCCTCAGAGGTAACATCCCCCTGTATTGTGAATAGACTGATGGTGTAGTGAGTGGAAGGCAGAAGGCCCTGGACCAGTGACCTCGTCTTGGAGCCGTCCAGTGTCAACTTAGACGTGTCTGTCCTGTCTGCAGAGCTGTAGCTCAGGATGAAGAGGTCAGCAGGGGGTGCTGGGGCGGTCCACGCCACTAATACTGAGTCTGACGTCACCTCTGACACGTAGAGGTGGCTCACAGGTCTGATTCCTGGAGGAAATGTGGGGTTTAGAAATCACCAGACAGCTCTCAAGTACGGATAAAAATCTTGCAGCGAATGAGAAGTAGTGATGAAAAAGTTGCTGCATGTTTGAAGATGACAGAGAAGCTGTGCAATGAGGGATGAAAGCACATGCAGATAGGCTGTTTGCATTAGAGCTGAGGAAATCAGCCTTAAGTACAGCCTTAAGCCGAAGAGAACCATCAACAAGTGGCAGAAAGGATTTAATTGGTCATGACAAGTGGAAATTAAGCTTGTCGAGCATTAGGATGGAGATGAAGGTTGTTTGAAGAATAGATGAAAAAAGGAAAAGATGAATTAATAGCATATGCAGTTGTTGTTTTGTGTTTCCTGGATGCAAGAGGATGTAATGAAAATAGAACCAGGGAAAAAGCTGACACGGCAATAAATATAAGAGGAGTTTAATTTCATTAGCAATGTGTCTTCTTAAAGGAAAAAAAAAATCAGGAAAAATATGGCAACTTTGACTTCTCCTTTCCTGATTCATTCAGAAGAAATGCAGGCTGTATAATGGTCCAGTAGTAATCATTCATCATATGAAACCTGCATTGTTTACAAACTGCTGCATCGGTATTCTTCTCTATGAACTCTTACATCTTTAACAAAATGTTGACATAAACTACTGCTAAGAAATCAGCAAAAACAGTACCACAACAGCTCCTATTTGTAGCACACATTTTGAGTTTTGAGTGCCACTGTGTGCAGCAGAAGTAGGAAACTGTCTGTAAGGACCCGTTACTGTTTTATAAGAGAAAACTAAGTGTGGTTTTACTTTCATTACATGTTAAAAATCGCAGGAGGAAGGCTGCGAGGTGATGTTGGCAGTTATGATGAAAGTTTTTGATCAACATGACAGAAAGCTATCCGTGGAATAATATATATATATATATATACAGGTAGCCTCGACTTACGACGCTCTCGAGTTACGACATTTCGCGGTTATGACGCACCTCCCATAAATAAATAAATAAATAAATAAATAAATAAATATATACTGTACAGGTAGCCTCGACTTACGACGCTCTCGAGTTACGACATTTCGCGGTTATGACGCACCTCCCATAAATAAATAAATAAATATATACTTTACAGGTAGTCCCCGACTTACGAGCGCCCTGACCTACGAGCGCCCGGACTTACGAGCTGGCGAAAGAGAAGTAAATTTGTAAAAAATACAGCACTTTTTTGTGTTTTTAGATGAAAGTGTGTTAGCTAACCGTTTGGAAACACGTTTCCGACCATGTTTATGAACTAATATGAACGTTTTTGATGAAAAACGAGTGTTCGTAGTAGCGCTAGCATAAATGTTCCAACTTACGAGCGAAAATCCGGACTTACGAGAACACGTGCTTCGTGTTCCAACTTACGAATTTTCGTGTTACGAGCAACTCGCAGGAACGGAACTCGCTCGTAAGTCGGGGACTACCTGTATATATATATATATATATATATATATATATATATATATATATATATATATATATATACTATATATATATATATAAAAAAATTTTTTTTTTGAAAAGCCGAGTTACGCAGTTTCCGGTTTTATGTTGTAAACGTAGCGGCGGAGAAATACTGCACTGCACTCTCTAAAAAAGCTAAGTCTGGTCCTCTGGACATTCAAAAAAACAAAAAAAAGTTGTTGGAGCAAGCTGGACTGGCAGAAACAGGCAGCAGCTTTGGAAAAGTAGCTGTTTTATGGACGGCGGTTTTACGACGTAATGCAATACAGAATACGGAGGAGGGACGGAGGAACGGCTTCACCAGCATACCAGCAGGTTATTAACTCTTTTTTTCCCTTCATTATGGCTCCCAAATGTATGTGTTTTGATCATTATGTGTGTTAGAATAGGCTAGGTGCTTGGTAAAATACAGTACTGTACGTATAAGGTGAAGTATTTACGTATGCTCCGACTTACGTCGAAATTCGCTTTACGATGCCGCGCAGGAACGGAATGCCGTCGTAAGTCGGGGACTACCTAAATATATATAAATTGCCTAACCAAATGACATTTTTGGGCTAAACAGAAAGTACACGTCAACACGTCAAGGGGTATTATTTAAAGTCTGGTGACTTTGTGGAAATTAGAAAGCTGGGAGTGTGTTACGGGATGTATTTTTGATTCTGTTTTCAGGTATGAACTCTTCCTGTAATCATTACCATCACCTTCAGATGTGAGCAGCCTTTGAGTGAGGCACACCTGCTCCTCAGGTCTGGCTCTCTCCACTTGCTTACCTGACAAATTCAAAAAAACATTCAATACAAAAAAAAACTTGAATTTATTTGTAACAGAAGACGTTTCGCTCTTCATCCGAGGAGCTTTCACAATTCAAAGTGCAGAGAATGTGGAGTTCAGGTTATAAAGGCTGAGTGAGATAAGTTACACACATACCTATGTAAATTGACAAATCACCCCTCACACCTTAACAGTAAGGGTTTCTTAAGGTCTTTATGGTGGTGAAGATTATCAGTCGTCCAGGACATGATAGAATATTTTGGACCGAGAGCACAGGTGGTTTGAGAGGGGTGTGAAGGAGTTGTTTCCCTCATAGGAGTTTAGGGCTCTCTGTTCCACTTCCTCCATGTAGAGATTGGCAACAATGGGTGACACTGGAGATCCCATGGCACAGCCGTGCTTCTGTCTGTAAAACTGTCATTGAGCTTGAAATAAGTGGTGGAGAGAAACAAATTATTTCTCATTTATTCAGGGATAAACAGCTTAACTTGACACTGGCTCCTACCTGACCCTCCTTAAGAAACACCTACTGTTTAAGGTGTGAGGTGTGATTTGTCAATCTACACATGTATGTTTGTATCTTATCTCACTCAGCTTTTATAACTTGAACCCCACACTCTCTGCTCTTTGAATTGAGAAAGCTCATCGGATGAAGAGTGAAACGTCTTCTGTTACAAATAAAGTCCAGTTGTTTATGTATTGAATGTTTTTTGAATTTATCACGTCCTGGATGACTGATAATCTTCACTAGCATATTGCTTACCTGATGTGCTGCAGACTGGCTGTGGCTTGGCTTTTTGCTCTCTCCATCCCTAATTTTGAGTTTAATAAAACTTTTAGTTAACTCTACCTTTTGTCTTGTGCTCATCATTGAGTTACAGCCTATTTTAGCCAGTGGGCTGTAACAGGCAGAAACACTGTATATGAAATATATATTTAACATCAAACTACACATCCAGTTTTCCACTTTAATCTTGGGAAGTGCAAACTTTAACACAGAACATATTAACACCTTATTTCTCATTTCTTCAGGGAGAAACAGCTTAACTTGACACTGGCTCCTACCTGACCCTCCAACAACAAAGAACTGGATAGACCTGGTTTATGAAGTGTTTGAGAAAATAAGTTACTGTATTTTTTGCTATATAGGTCACACCTTATTATGAATGTGATCTAAAAGCACTGATTAGTCTCATTAGAATGATTTGTTCAATAATCTTTGTATAGATCTAGAGTGCTGTATGAATGGGTAAATGAGGGCACAGATTGTAGTGTAAAGCGCTTTGAGTGTCTTCATAAGATAGAAAAGCGCTATACAAGTACAGTCCATTTACCATTTACTCACATTTCACACCAAAACATGTTCATCTTGGGAGACGCACAGAACCCATCTTTGTTCTGAGTGGCAGGATGTTCTCTTGCCTTATATTTGTGTATAATTGTGTAACTAGTAATGTAGCATCTTCAGGCATCTGGAAATTGTACCCAGTTTTGGAGAAGGACAATTCCATTTTCTGCATGTAAACCAGTAATTAATAAAAGAAATATTCATGTACGG
>JBBPBX010114258.1:0-10355 GCA_038048925.1 Garcialebias charrua | reverse complement strand
TCTTGATTTGTCAATTTCAATTTTATTTATTTATGTATTTATTTATATATATATTTATATATTATTTATTTATTTTTCTCTTACCCCCCTGGTTGCCTGGCGGACATTCTGGGGGTGGGCCGTCGGGGGTTGTCATGGGATGTGGGGGGGTTCGGGGCCTGGGGGTTCGCCGTGGGCGGGGCTGGCAGTGCGCTCCCTCTGGGGCTGCTTGGGCTCGGGTGTCCTGTCCTGTCGGCAGGGCGCGGGTTGGGCCGAATCTTGGATGTCTGCTGCTCTCCACCCCAGAATGAATGGGCCTACCTCCTGGGTTTGGATATGGGCTGCCCCACGTAGGGGGCAGGTACATGTCTTGGACCTAGGGGGTATAGAGTGTGCATCGGGATTATGAATGGAACGTGTCGTTATTGTATGTCTTTCTGTGAGTAAAGGTGAGGATGAGGGTGGGTCTGAGTGAGTGTGTCTGTGTATGAATGTTTAAGTGTCAGGCTGGGACTTGGACTGCCCCCTCTCTAGCCGTTTTCGCATTGACCAGCCCTTAAAGGCCCGGGTGGCCCCGCCCCGCCCTCTTTCCCGGGTTCAGCGTGTCCGCATTTTCCTTTTTTTCCCCGGCTCCGCCCTCGTTTTGGAACCATCTCCAACGTGGTTCCATCGGACCGCGGCCCGACGGGCCCAGTTTCACGTCATTTACTGCTCACATTTGATTCGTTGTTTGCAGCAGGGGCTGGACTGCTTCGTGTAGGGGCGAGACCAGAGGGCGTGACTAGCTGCGTGTTGAGTCATCAACTGCGATTTCGCCAGCGCACCTAAAAACACTCTATTTTCATCTAAAAACTACTTTCGAGTGCATAAAAATGATCGGAAACGTGTGTTTATATGCTTAACTTGCTAACTGTAGTGAAAAAACACATGAAAACTCAGTATTTATTTCGTTTTTTCCACAAATTCGCAACCCGGAAGTCCGCTCGTAAATTTCGCCAGGGCACCTAAAAACACACTATTTTCATCTAAAAACTACTTTCGAGTGCATAAAAATGATCGGAAACGTGTGTTTATATGCTTAACTTGCTAACTGTAGTGAAAAAACACATGAAAACTCAGTATTTATTTCGTTTTTTCCACAAATTCGCAACCCGGAAGTCCGCTCGTAAATTTCGCCAGCGCACCTAAAAACACTCTATTTTCATCTAAAAACTACTTTCGAGTGCATAAAAATGATCGGAAACGTGTGTTTATATGCTTAACTTGCTAACTGTAGTGAAAAAACACATGAAAACTCAGTATTTATTTCGTTTTTTCCACAAATTCGCAACCCGGAAGTCCGCTCGTAAATTTCGCCAGGGCACCTAAAAACACACTATTTTCATCTAAAAACTACTTTCGAGTGCATAAAAATGATCGGAAACGTGTGTTTATATGCTTAACTTGCTAACTGTAGTGAAAAAACACATGAAAACTCAGTATTTATTTCGTTTTTTCCACAAATTCGCAACCCGGAAGTCCGCTCGTAAATTTCGCCAGGGCACCTAAAAACACACTATTTTCATCTAAAAACTACTTTCGAGTGCATAAAAATGATCGGAAACGTGTGTTTATATGCTTAACTTGCTAACTGTAGTGAAAAAACACATGAAAACTCAGTATTTATTTCGTTTTTTCCAAAAATTCGCATTCTGAGCTTTTCGGTAAGAACTGCCCACCCACGTCAAGTGAATACCCCACCCACTTCAAGGCTTGCTCTCCGGACAGTGCGCAATCAACGAGGGCGGGCCAGAGCTGGCTCTGGGCCAACCAGAGACGAGCGGGACCGGGGAGGGCCGGCAAATGCGAAAACGGCTTCTGATACTTCTGAGGCTACTAGTGTCGCGCTCCTGCCACGTGGCCCCCTGGTGGGTGTTCCTTTGCCTGCGGGCGTGCTTGGGGCCCTCACTATCTGGGGTTGGGCGCTTGGGCGTTTGTCGGCTCGGCCTGGTGGCTGCCTGGTGGGGCTCGTGTCCTCTGGTCCTTTCGGGTCTTGGCCTGAGGGATGGGCGTCCCCGGTGCCCGGGCCTCGGTGACCGGCCCTGGGGCTACGTCGGTGCAGCGGGCTCCGGCGGGGGCCTGTGAATTTGTCGCGTTTGACCCCGGGGGGTCATTGTATGTGGTCGCTGGTGGGATTCGTCCGGTTCTTCCCCTTGGTCGGATCTGGGGAGTGGGCGAGTGGCTCGTCCTGTTCGGGTGGCCCTGGGGACTCTGGGCTCGGGGTCCTTCCTGGAGTCTTGGGCTTTGATCGCCCCTTCGTCTGCCTCGGGCTTTGGGGGGACGGATCTCTGATGCTTCACAGTCGCTACTAAATGTTCTATTGGAGGAACCTTATTCACTTATGCATGCTCACAACCACACACAAATGGATGCAGGGATGTATATGTAGATATATGCAGATATGTAGATGGGTATATGAATGAATATAAATGTATATGTATGTATACTGTATATATATTTGTAGGTATGGGTATGTTTATTTATAGAAATCTACTGCAAGGTCATGAAGATTATTAGTCTTTATGCATGTATGTTTCGTTGCTGTGTTCTGTCATGTGCTTTGCAGGATTGTGGACGGAGGTTGGGTGTGTTTGCCTTGTGCTCTTTTTGTGGATAATTGTTGTTTTGTTGTCTTACTTTCTCTTTTCTTTCTTTCTTTCTCTCTATTTAAAAAATCATATTGGAGTGAGAGGATGGCTATAAGGTGAGAAGGGAGGCCATCTATAAATGGAAAAAAAAAGAAAGTTTGTGGCTACCTCGACAGAACTTTTATTTTATCTTTATTTATTTATGTTAAGTTAACTTTACTGGAGTTCTGCTTGCCTTCTGGGTTCCATTCTCCACTGCTAACTGTGACAATATGCGTTTTGCAAATGTGTCTGTTAGCGAGTTGGGAGAATCTGTAGAAAGTACCTTTATATCAAGGGTAAAGTCCCATGGGTCCAACGTCTCTGGTTCCAAAAATGCAACATGAAAGGAGCCTCAAAAAATGAACATTTGGCTTCAGTTTTTAATAAAAAGAAAAGGCTGTGATGCTTTGTCCGTCTTTATCAACGTTCATGATCCACACACTCTGTGGTATTTTTGGTGCATCTGCCTGGTTTTCAAACAAAACTGAATCAACTTGTGCTCAAGTTACTTATTTTTTATCCTTAAGTAAGACAAAAAAACTTTGAGAATTTAATTTAATGCTGTTACTGCAGTGAGCCGGACACACCCGATCTGTCATCTTCAAAAAAAGAGCAAAGCCCACCATGCAGTCTTTCCTCTCTGCTTCTGTTAGAACCACTATTATCTCAAGCTACACGTTAAGACTTTTCAAAGCCGTGAAATGTGCCCAGCATTCAGTGCTGCACAATTATCTGCCTCACCACCCAGCAGAGCAAGTTAGGAAAGTGTTTGTCCTGAAAAAACGTTACTGTTGTTGTCCACTTTTCTCTGTTAATCGGTTTGTGGGGGGTAATTTAGATTTTTGTTCTTCATACAAATTCTTCGCTGGTATGTCTGTAATCTGGCTGCTATAGCAACTCCTGTCAGAAAGATGATTGTATCTAATATAATTTGTGCTTCAAAACCAAACAAAAGGAGATGTCAGGCAGAATCAGAGTTAACTGGCTGAGATATTTGTTGCAGAGCCATCCATGTATCTGATCTCTGTCTCTGAATGTCAAAAAATAACAAGAAAACAACGATGAGTGAAAACACTCGCAAACCCATCTGGGATATTTAAATTTTAAAAGTAATAAGTTTAGTTTCATACGTAGCCCATTACCGGTACTTACAGAATGAAAGGCCTAGGTTTCCTTAAACTAAATTTTTTATAATAAAAAGGGACAAC
Source organism: Garcialebias charrua (assembly GCA_038048925.1). Taxonomy (NCBI): domain Eukaryota; kingdom Metazoa; phylum Chordata; class Actinopteri; order Cyprinodontiformes; family Rivulidae; genus Garcialebias; species Garcialebias charrua. Next base: position 6,499 of record JBBPBX010114258.1, on the reverse strand, counting down.
GTTATGGTTGTTTTGGTCAAACCTTGTAAATAAGATTACTGTATATGCAATATCATGTTATACGGCAAGATATTACAAGATATATTAGCCTTCAGGGTATGCAATGAGGATGACTCTCAGCTACTTCCATAAGAAACATTATCTAAATAACTGTTTGAATAACTCAAAACCATTCATGTGCATGCTAAGAGGGATTAGCAATTGCATTTATCTTAAATCAAGTTAACTCCTAAAGTTGAATCTGGTGTAGATGTACAGTCAGTGATTGCTCTCACAAACATTAATGAAAATCTTCTTCTTCTTCTTCTCCACCGAGACCAGACTTATTGCGTCCCCAGCAGGTCCATGGTAGATAATATCCACCTGATTCGAGATGTTTGGAAATCTCCAGTTCATTAGGTCTGAACTCAGCGTTGGTCTCACTTGACCAAGAAAAGGCTTTTGACCGCGTTGAGCACAGCTTCCTCTGGGAAACCATGGAGAGGTTTGGGTTCAGCGCTGGTTTCATAGCCAAGATCAAGGTGTTGTACAGTAACGTTGAGGGTGTGCTGAAGTTCAACGGTAGCCTGTGTGCTCCTTTTAGAGTGTGTAGAGGTGTTCGGCAGGGCTGTGCGCTCTCGGGAATGCTCTATGCACTCTCCCTGGAACCCCTCCTTCAGAAAATCCGTTCGAGGGTTCATGGTTTTGTTTTACCTGGTTTCAACAGTAGCATAGTTTTATCCGCGTACGCTGACGACGTTGTTGTCTTTGTAAAAAATCAACAAGATGTCGACACACTAAGTGAAATCACAGAGAGTTTTTCAACCATGTCTGCTGCAAGGGTAAACTGGGGAAAGAGCACAGCCCTCGCCGTGGGCGAGTGGCCTGAAGGGCTCCCAGTTCTGCCTCAAAACCTCCCGTGGAAGAGAGATGGCCTTGAATATCTCGGTGTCCATTTAGGGAATAAGACTTCAGTACAGAAAAACTGGGACAATGTGGTGCAAAAAGTCAAGAATAAATTGGAAAAATGGAAATGGATACACTCAAAAATGTCCTACAGAGGCAGAGTACTGGTGTTAAACAACTTGGTTGCATCACAACTGTGGCACAAACTTTCTGTTCTAGACCCACCTCCAGACCTGTTGGTAAAAATACAATCTGAGATGGTCGATTTCTTTTGGGACGGCCGACATTGGGTGCCACAGTCAGTCCTGTTCTTACCAAGAGAAGAAGGGGGACAGGGCCTTGTCCACCTGGCCAGCAGAACAGCCACGTTTCGAATGCAGTTCCTCCAGAAGTACCTGGCAGGATCTCCTGACACTGTGTGGAGAGACGTGGCCAGCTGCATCCTCAGACGTGCGAGCGGGCTGGGGCTAGATGCTGCTCTGTTTCTAACTAATGTTAGCCTTTTAAAGATAAAAGAAGTGCCCCTGTTTTATCAGAGTGTTTTCAAAGTGTTTTCCTTTTTTAAACCAAACAGATTGAAAGTGTATAATTCTCTGCATTGGCTCTTAGAGGAACCACTAGTATGTGAAGCGAGAATGGACGTTTGTGATAGCACAGTGCCAGGACTGTCAAAGGCACTGTGCGATTCTAGGATGGTGACCCTGAGGCGCTTGGTGGAGACGGCCGGACCAGGTTTCTCCAACGCCGGAGAGGTGGCTTCGTTGCTTGGTTTCCGGTCAGTCAGACTGGTGCAACGCTTCCTGAACTTGGTGAAGGAGAAGATGACAGCTGGAGAGAAATGTCTGCTACAACAGTGGTTCACAGGGAATCGCCCACCTGACCCAATGGACCCTTTCCCAGACATTAACCTGGATCCTAACTTTGCAAAAGACAGTGGTCCTCTGCTAAACAATATAGACCCAAAGATGAACTTGTGCAGAACTGGTCAAAAAGTACTTTACAAGACTTATGTTAAGATCCTGAACAAGAGAACTCTGCAAAACAGAGCTGTCAGCGTGTGGGACAACAAACTCGGAAATCAGAGGCCCCAGTGGAGGACTCTTTACAAACCTCCAATAAAGAAACGGACTGGCGATCTTCAATGGAGGATCCTTCACGGTGCCATTGCAACAAACTCATTTTTGTCTGTCATCAATCCTGAGGTTTTAAACGAGTGTCCTTTTTGCAGTCTGTCTGAGAGTGTTTTTCATGTTTTTACAGATTGTGCTAGACTGATTGATCTGTTTAATCTAATGACAACGATCTTTAGCCTCTTTGACACCGTTTTCACCAAATCGGTTTTCATTAATGGAGTACGTTACAGCAAAGCCACAAAGTTTAAATCCCAAACTTTAAACTTTCTGGTAGCCGAAGCAAAAATGGCTGTTTATTTGTCTCGCAGGGACAGACTGCAGGCTGGACCTCAACTTGATGCCGTGGCTCTGTGGAAGTGCAACATCAAGGCCAGACTGGCGCTGGAGTTTTGCTTCCACAGAGACACTGGACACATGGAGAGTTTCGTGAAACTGTGGGGATTTAAGAAGGTTTTATGCACCATTTCTGATCAGGGAGAAATACAATACAACAAGCTCCTCATGTAAATATTTTATTTTATTTTAAGCTTGCTGATGTCCTGATCATATTTTTAACACTGTTGTGTTAATTTTATTATTGTGTAAATAAAGTTTTGTGAAAAAAAAAATCTTCTTCTTCTTCTTCTTCTTCTTCTTCTTCTTCTTCTTCTTCTTCTTCTTCTTCTTCTTCTTCTTCTTCTTCTTCTTCTTCTTCTTCTTCTTCTTCTTCTTCTTCTTCTTCTTCTTCTTTCGGCTTTTCCCTTTTCAGGGGTCGCCACAGCGAGTCATCCTCCTCCACCTCACTCTGTCCTCTGCATCCTCTGTCCTCACTCCAACTACCTTCATGTCCTCTCTAACTGCATCCATATATCTCCTCTTTGGCCTTCCTCTGTGTCTTTTTCCTGGCAGCTGCATTTCTAACATCCTTCTACCAATATACCCACTGTCCCTCCTCTGGACATGTCCAAACCACTGTCCCTCCTCTGGACATGTCCAAACCATCTCAGTGTGTCCTCCCTAACTTTATCTCCCAGTTGTTCAACATGTGCTGTACCTCTGATGATCTCATTCCTGATCTTATCCATCCTTGTCACTCCTAAGGAGAACCTCAGCATCTTCATTTCTGCCTTTCAGTTNCTGCATTTCTAACATCCTTATACCAATATATCCAGTGTCCCTCCTCTGGACATGTCCAAACCATCTCAGTCCCTATTGTTATTTCCCAGTTGTTCAACATGTGCTGTACCTCTGATGATCTCATTCCTAATCTTATCCATCCTTGTCACTCCTACAGAGAATCTCAGCATCTTCATTTCTGCCACTTCCAGTTCCCTTTCAGTCATGTCTCTCGGTGCAACATATGCTATGGGAATTGCGCCCCCGTGCGAATACCTGAAGGAATACATTCACGCCTTTATGGCAAGGGCGTCAGCGTTGCACCAGAGGCCCCGCCCTCTGGGTATTTAAGCCGCTGACGCCCATCCATCTTTCTCTTATTGCCCTTCACCTCGCTTAAACCTGAACTTCGTGGGACTTCACTGTTGTCGCATCGCTTGACTAGAGGTAAGCTTGCTCCCTACACTGAGCATACAGAGAATTTTTCCTGCTTACTGCTGGGCTGGCAAAAGCTAGTCCAGCGTTTTTCTACTTACCTCGAAGTTTTCTTCTCTTACCGTAGCTGCTTCGCTCGACGGCGCTAACTGCGTCACAACTCCCTGCTAACCATTAGCAGGATAGCTAGCGAAAGCAAGACGATGGAGAGGACGGCTTCGAACAAAAGGAAACTAGGAAAAACCTCGACGCTTCTCGTCTCTGGAAATGGCTCTCGAGAAGTGAAAACGGAGGACAAAGAAGAAGAAAACCAACAGGACAACGAGCCCTCGCTCGCGCCCCTGCCCCAGCGGATGCGGCTACTCCCTCTCGGCGACAGACACCCACGAGGCCTGTCCTGTCTGCCTGGGGATTCTGCACACGAGAAAAGCACTGGAATTCCCTGACTCCTGCTCCCACTGGTGTCGAATGTCAGCGGTAGTGAGGAAACGCTGCGCGGACGCGTTGGCTAAATCCATGGCAAAGGCCGCGGCGCTGAAGGTCGCACGTCGCACAAAGCTGCTCGCTCCTGAGCCGGAGCTCGAGAACGTGGACCTGGAATGCAACGGTCGAGTCGAGGATGACAATGTGTCGGACTCCTTGGTTGCCGTCGAGGACTCGACGCCCAAAGTGTCTGACCAAGACGCCGAGTACGGTTACAGAGGAGAAATTGTTGATTCCTCTCAGAACCTGGCACAAATCCTGCCGGAACCGGACTTGTCGGTCCCTTCTCTGTTCGACCTGTGCCATAGGGCGGCGGATGCCCTGTAGATCACGTGGCCAGACCCCACGCCTCGCCAATGGGCTACGAGGCTGGCGGGAAACTGCTTATATGCGAAGCAGCCGACAACATTGCAAAAAATGCCAATTTTCCCGGACTTCCTCATGGAGCTCAAACGCTCCTGGACGGAACCCGGAGCTCCGATGACGCTCCCACTATCCCGACTCCTGGATGTTCCTGGAATGGAGACAGCGGGCCTCGCCAGCGCATCCCTAATAGAGGAAACCCTGGCGGCTCACTTGGCCCCAGCAGCCACGGGAACAAAACCAGTGTTGCACAGTAGGGCCCGCCGCGCTTCGGAGAAACAGCTTGAAAAGTGCTACAAGGCTCAGGGCCTCACGGCTCGCGCAATGAATGCATCGACCATGGTGCAGGCGTACCTGGCAAAGAAACTGCAGGATCTCCAGGTAACAAAAAACGAGCAAGCCGCAAAGGAGGCCATGGAAGAGGCCCGCCGTGCCTCTGACTTCGTGCTCCGCATGATAGGGACAATAGCCATTTCGCAAGGTAGTACAATGGCGGAAATAGTTGTCGCCCAACGCCATATTTGGCTAACATTATCGGACCTCCTGGAAAACCAGAGTTCCACCTTTCTCCCTTCACGGAGGTACTGCAATCAAAGATTAACCCCACATGCGCACATGTGTTGAGGGAGGAAGTTTTCACGATGCTACAGAAGGGAGTGATAAGTTTGGTCTCAAGACGCAAACTACGCTCCGGCCACTACAGCAAGTACTTCCTGGTGCCAAAAAAGGATCATTCCCTGAGACCAATCCTGGATCTCAGGACTTTGAACAAGAGAATAAAAACCTTTAAGTTCAGGATGCTTACACTGTGGCAGGTTCTCCAGTCTGTGAGACCAGGAGACTACGCATGTACAATGGATTTGAAAGATGCCTATTTCCACATAGGCGTGTGGAGGAAACAGAAAATTCCTCCGTTTTGCCTTCGAAGGGAACGCTTATGAATTCAAAGCCTTACCCTTCGGTTTAAAGACTGCTCCTTGTACATTTACTAAATGTCTGGATGCAACCCTGACCCCCCTTAGGAATCAAGGGCTCAGGGTTATGAATTACTTGGATGACCTGCTGATTCTGTCTGAAAGCAGTATGAAGGCCCAGTCACACTCCTATAGGGTGATCTATCACATGGAGCCTCTTGGGTTTGTCATAAACCTACAAAAGAGTGATATAACTCCATCACGGGTTACCGTATTTCTGGGAGTACAGATCGACACGGTCCAGTACAGAGCATGGCTCTCAAATGAATGGGTTTCCTCTATTTGCCATTGCCTGGAAAGATTTAAACTGGATCAACAGGTCCCTGTGAATACGTGCCAGCGCCTGTTAGGCCTCTTGGCGGCAGCCATTCCCTGTGTGCCACACGCATTGCTGAAAATGCGGGCCATACAAGTATGGCTAAACCAACAGACACAACCCGCCCTGCCTAGTCAAGCAGGAAAGGTTAGAATAGATTCAGAGTGCCTGAAGGCCCTGGAACCTTGGAGAGATTTGTCTGTTTTCACGGATGGGGTCCCACTGGGAAGGGTGTCATCCCGTGTGGTCATCACGACGGATGCCTCAAAAACAGGATGGGAGGCGATATGCAGAAATCAGAACGCCTACGGCCTTTGGTACAAAAAGGAAGCGAGATTACATATCAACTTCCTGGAGTTGCTGGCCGTATTCCTGTCATTAAAATACTTCTTCAGTAAAGGCCTGATTGTTGGGCAGCATGTCCTGGTGAAATCAGATAACAGGACCACAGTCTCCTTCATCAACAGGGAGGGAGGGACAAGGTCCCAGGCCCTCCTTGGACTGACGCAGAAGATGCTCACATGGTGTGCTCCAAGAATCTTGTCACTTAGGGGGACTCATGTCCCCGGTGAACAAAATTATGGAGCAGATGCCCTCTCAAGAGGGCCTCTCTTGGCGTCAGAATGGAGCCTGAACCCACGGATTGTGGAACAGGTCTGGTCACGATTTGGGAGAGCCTCTGTGGACTTGTTCGCTTGCAGGGCTAGCTCACAGTGTGACCTTTACTTCTCCTTGAGAGAAACAGACGCACCATTGGGAACAGATGCTCTGGCACATGATTGGCCAGCAGGAGTGCTCTACTATGTCCTTTCCAC
>JBBPBX010114256.1:0-10355 GCA_038048925.1 Garcialebias charrua | reverse complement strand
ATCCTGCTGTTTCTTGTTCCATCACCCAAACTATTTTCTGCTTCCCAAAATGAAGACAAATAGCTTAAATCTTCACCTAGATTGCTAAATTAGTCAGGTTTTAAAATGTCTGCTATTGAAGAGACTGGAGCCCTCTGCCTCTCACTCTGCACATTACATCACAGATGGTGCGTTCAGGTGTAAACGGATTTCCCATGATTAAACACGGCTTGAAGTTCAAAATCACTTTTAAAGCAAAATTAAAGTGATTTATCATTTTGTTTGCAAAAACAAACATATTTAAATGATAAAATATATATATTTTGAGCAATTTGATGAATAGTAGAAAAATCATGTCAGTGGATCTTTAAGTATGTATTGTTTTGTGTCGGATACGTATTTATTAATTTATTTATTAAAATGCCAAACATTGATTTATTAAATCACATACCCACATTTGGAGAACAACTAGAAAGTTGTCTACAGTTATACGTACTTCAAAAGTTATTGTTAGTTTGCTAGTTAGTTAGAAGTTCAGTCTTTATGCTAGAATTACATTTTTTTTTTTTTTGCGGGTTATTTTCATTACATAAACAAACACTGAGCCCACCTGGCTGAGCACGTGAAGTCGAGGCTGCGGAGTCCGGAGTTGAGGCCCTCCCAGCTGAGCACACTGGTGGTGGTGTAGTTGGTTGTGAACACAATTCATCCGTCTGCTCATCTGAGGCGGTAGAAGAGGACTCAGGAGTTTCTGCTGGCGTTGAAGACGGCATCGAATGATCTAATTTAGAAGAAAAAACACACGTTACACGAACTACGTTAGCCTGTTGTGCTAGGCTAGCTAGCCTGTTGTGCTAAGAGGCTAGCTGCTGCCGCAAGCGTGGCTTAACAATAGCTAGCCAGAAAAGTAGCCACAAACTCAGCAGACTGTACACGTTTTTGAGTTTATTTAGGAAGACATAAGATGACTAATAAACACAAGTAACAACAGCTCACCTTCCATCTCGCTCTCCAACATTTGGGTGGCTGAGTCGAGGGCCATTTGGCTACCGTTGCTGGATGGCCGTTTTCCAAAGATCTCGTCCATTTTACTGAACCACCGCCAATCCTTCCTTCCTCTTCCACTTTTACCGTTATGGTCTTTCATGGTCCGGTAGTCTGATTTCATCTTCTTTAGCTTCTCCCGGCATTGCTTGGAGGTCCGAGTGAAGCCAGCCACAGCCATTTCCTCAGACGCACGCTTGAACACTTTTTAATTTCGTGTGCTGCTGTCCAGCTCCCTCTGCACACGCTCGTCTGCGAGGTAATTTAGGAAGAAGCTTACTTCATCATTTGACCACGGAACGCACGCAACGGGGGCTTGGGAGGTAGACATGCTGTTTTCTAAAATGGAGGTTGTTGTTAGAACGCGAGGTTAACATCAGTCGCAGTTGATGACTCAACACGTACCTAGTCCCGCCCTCTGGTCCCGCCCCTACACGCAGCAGTCCAGCCCCTGCTGCAAACAACGAATCAAATGTGAGCAGTACATGACGTCAAACTGGGTCCGTCGGGCCGCGGCCCGATGGAACCACGGTGGAGATGGTTCCAAAACGAGGGCGGAGCCGGGGAAAAAAAGGAAAATGCGGACACGCTGAACCCGGGTTAGAGGGCGGGGCGGGGCCACCCGGGCCATTGAGGGCTGGTCAATGCGAAAACGGCTAGAGTCTCTCCAGCATGTCCTGGGTCTTTCTCAGAGTCTCCTCTCAGTCGTACATGCCTGAAACACCTCCCTAGGGTAGCTTCCACAAGGCTTCTTTACCAGATGCCTGAACCACCTCAGCTGGCTCCTCTCGATGTGGAGGAGCAGTATCTCTACTCCAAGTCTCTCCTGGATGACTGAACTTCTAACCCTATCTCTAAGAGAGTCCTGAAAACTCATTTAAACTGCTATTATCTGCAGTCTCATTATTTTGGTCACTATCTAAAGTTTGTGGCTTGAGATGAGGGTAGGAATGTAAACAACCTGTAAACAGGGAGTTTTGCCTTAGAGCTCAGCTTCCTATTCACCACAACAGATGGGTACAGAGTCATCAACACTGAAGAAGCCCCATCAAGCTATCAATGTCATTCTCCATTCCTCCATCACTCACAAACTAAGTCCCAAGATACTGGAACTCCTTCACTTGAGGTAGAACTTCACTCACAATCCAAAGGGCACAATCCACCCTTTGCTGACTGAGGACCATGGCTTCAGATTTGGAGATGATGATCATCATCCTAGTTGCTTAACACTCAGCTGTGAACTACTTCAGTGAGAGCCGAAGATCGTGGTATGATGATGCCTACAGGACCACATTGTATTTAAATAGCAGAGATCAAACCTTGAGGTCACTTAACTAGACTCCTTCTGCTTCTGACTGCATTCCGAAACTATCTCTCTAAAAGTTATGAACAGAACTGACTACTAGTTAGTCCTCTGCACTCTCTGACCTCACTCCAACAACCACCATGTCCTTTCTAAATGCATCCATATTGCCTGTTTTTGGGTTTTCTCTCCATTATTTGGGCCAATTCTTTGTCAATAAATCTTAAACACATTCTGAATGCTAAACAAAAATTAAATATGGCTAATAAAATATGGTTGCACCTCAATAATTATTAAGACACTAAAATATACTTAGTTTTGGTCAAAGCTCACATCAGTTGTATAGTAATTATATCTATAACTTGTATGGATTATTGCTGTATGTTTTGATTTTAGATTACATTTTGTTGTTCAGGAACTACAGATGAAAATTAGCTTAAGCTAAATCTGGTGCAAAGCATCTTTTTAATGTTTTATTTGCACATTGTCCCTATTTTTAAATAAAATAAACAAGAATGAATACAATTCTTAATACATGCTGAATGCTAATTAAAAATCTAGATGGCTGACAACGCTTAAATAACATTGTTTAATCTATGGTTTAGTTATTTTTATATATCTTAAACCAGCTACTGCCCTGCATGCCAGTCCCTAGCGTGAGTAAATGGTGAAGGTTGTGATTGGAAGGACATTCAATATAAACACTTTTGCCGAGTTAATATATGTGGCAATATAGTGTTGTCACTAGTGTGAAAGCTAAGAGGCTAAACAAAGGTTTTCTAATCCATAAAGCAACTTCGTTGTCCATCCACAGGCTGGGTCGTTTCTACATTCTCCTCTCTGTCAGTGTGCTCTGGTTTCATTTAAAAGAGTTGATCTTTAGATATTGTCCTTCAGGGTGGATAAATGTTGCTTAAAGCCTTTTGCTGATAACCATCATTTACCCAGTATGCTTTATTTATTTATCTTGCAGTTACAATAAACATTTATCAAATGAAGTCTATGTAGCAGTATAGAAATATACCTGGCTAGGCAAATGTCACTTCCTGATATACCTGGCTAGGGAAATGTCACTTCCTGTTGGATAAGTGGGTGGAGTATAAAATGAAGTAACAATGCCTGTTCTGGCACTTGGATTCTTCTTCACGCTCCCACTACATGGCTCACAACCCGTGTGGGGTTTGGTTGTCGTGAGCAGCAGATTGTGTTAAGCGTGCTGTTCTGGCTTTCGTGTTATGAAGACCAAGCTTACTGCTTCCTCCTCCTGTTAGTGTGTCTGCATGTGTGTCACCAGGTGAGTAGTTGAGTTCTATCTCATTGTCCATCCATTCATCCATCCATTTTCTTCCGCTTATCCGAGGTCGGGTCGCGGGGGTAGCAGCCTAAGTAGGGAGGCCCAGACTTCCCTCTCCCCAGCCACTTGGAGCAGCTCCTCTGGGGGAATCCCAAGGCGTTCCCAGGCCAGCCGAGAAACATAGTCCCTCCAGCATGTCCTGGGTCTTCCTCTGGGTCTCCTCCCGGTGGGACATGCCGGGAACACTTCACCAGGGAGGCGTCCAGGAGGCATCCTAACCAGATGCCCGAGCCACCTCAACTGGCTCCTCTCGATGTGGAGAAGCAGCGGCTCTACTCCGAGTCCCTCCCGGATGACTGAGCTTCTCACCCTATCTCTAAGGGAGAGTCCAGACACCCTGCAGAGAAAACTCATTTCAGCCGCTTGTATCCAAGATCTCGTTCTTTCAGTCATAACCCAGAGCTCATGACCATAGATGAGGGTGGGAACGTAGATCGATCGGTAAATTGAGAGCTTTGCCTTTTGACTCAGCTCTCTCTTCACCACGACAGACCGATGCAACACCCGCTTCACTGCGGACGCTGCACCTATCCGCCTATCGATCTCACGCTCCAGTTTTCCCTCATTCGTGAACAAGACCCCGAGGTACTTAAACTCTTCCACTTGGGGCAGGACCTCCTCCCCGACCCGGAGAAGGCATGCTACCCTTTTCCGGTTCAAGACCATGGCCTCGGATTTGGAGGAACTGATCCTCATCCCGGCCGCATCACATTCAGCTGCAAACCGCTCCAGCGAAAGCTGTAGATCACGATCTGATGAAGCCAATAGGACCATATCATCTGCAAAAAACAGAGAAGCGATTCTAAGGCCACCAAAACGGATCCTCTCAACACCTTGGTTGCGCCTAGAAATTCTGTCCATAAAAGTTATGAACAGAATCGGTGACAAAGGGCAACCTTGGCGGAGCCCAACTCTCACCGGAAACGAGCCTGACTTACTGCCTGCGATGCGGACCATGCTCTGACACCTGTCGTACAGGGACCTAACAGCCCATATCAAAGGGCCTGGTACCCCATACTCCCGGAGTACCTCCCACAGAACCCCCCGAGGGACGCGGTCGAATGCCTTCTCCAAGTCCTCAAAGCACATGTAAACTGGTTGGGCAAACTCCCACGCACACTCCAGGACCCTGCTGAGGGTGTAGAGCTGGTCTAGTGTTCCACGACCAGGATGAAAACCACACTGCTCCTCCTGAATCCGAGGTTCGACTATCCGATGGACCCTCCTCTCCAGAACCCCTGAATAGACCTTACCAGGGTAGCCTTGCCCTCGCCATTCCTACACAGCTCCGCTCAATTCTCATTTCCCTTCACTGCACAGTCTGGGATTTCTCCCATTAACAACGATTTCTCCGGCCGATTTTTGACCGGACCAATCAGAGAACAGAAGGGGCGGAGTTTTGGACCCTAACCCACGCCCCCACCTGTCCTAGAGCGCAGAGCCCTATAAAAGGGCTCTGCCAGCGCTCAGTCAGCGAGCAACGGCATGTTCTCATTCAAAGCGATGCAAAGCGATGCAGGACTGTTTTATAAGTGACACAAATTTATTAATTTGCCCTTCTTAATCCCTTATCTGGAGTTTTCTTTTGTTTTTTTTCTCCAAAAGTCAAGTAATCGCTCCCTCGTCCTCCTTCTCCTCCACCCTCCGCAGAGTGAAATGAACACGGAAATGGCTGAGGTTGTCACGAGAATTAAACTCGGGTTTTACGTTGCTGCCCCGAGTCCCATCAGATTTTCTGGTCTTTTGGTGAGCTGGACCAGTGATCAATGGTTTTATTTTATTTTATTAAAACGTTTTATAACATATAAACACTGAATTTGAGCAGCGAGAGAAACGGTGCAGGACTCCTGTAGCAGGAGGCGGAGCAGCTATCAGTCAAGTTCTCCAGAGCACAGCATGTTCTCATTCAAAGCGATGCAAGACTGTTTTATATGTGACACAAATTTATTAATTTCCCCTTCTTAATCCCTTATCTGGAGTTTTCTTTTGTTTTTTTTCCCAAAAGTCAAGTAATCGCTCCCTCGTCCTCCTTCTCCTCCACCCTCCTGCTGAGTAAAATGAACATGGAAATGGCTGAGGTTGTCACGAGAATTAAACTCGGGTTTTACGTTGCTGCCCCGAGTCCCTGCAGATTTTCTGGTCTTCTGGTGAGCTGGACCAGCGATCCATGGTTTTATTTTATTTTATTAAAACGTTTTATAACATATAAACACAATATGCATCGCGGCAGCCGACAGCGAGAGAGAAGCTGCAGGGGGCGGAGCAGTTGTCAGTCAAGTTCAGCAGAGCACGGGGGGTGGCTCTGAGGGGAGGGAGCAGAATGCTTTCCCTGTTCAAATTATCCAATGGTGTTGTTCCTTAGCAGACGCCACGCCTCCAGCAAGGAGGTCCCGTTGCTCATTGAGGCTCCTGAAAAAAGTTGGCCCCGTAGAGGCTCCAGGCCCCTGGCTCTGACATATGTTAAAGAGGGCTCTACGACGTGAAGATCCATGTATGTTTGGTGGAAATCGGACCGACGGTTCTAAAAATGTCAACCCTAGATTTTTAGGGTTTTTCCAGCCTTTGAGGAGCCGCTACGGGGGACCCAGGGGTCCAAAGCGCACGGGACCAAGTCCCTCGCGTTTGGCTTGAGCCCGAGAACAACATACTCAAAAATCAGCCTCCTAACACCTTTCTAAAAAAATGAATTGGGATAGTCATCAGAACCTTTTAAAACACTCTGTCGGAATTCGAACCTTACCCCATTCGTGACCACAGGCTGGAAACATGAAAAAAGAGTTATGAAAAAAATGACAAGATGGATGTGTTCCACCCTTCCCCCAATGTTGACACCTCAAATCTGGGATCCCTAACCGCTTTCGGCCCCGAGTTAGGAACTTAAACACTTTTGGCCCCCAAAAACTGCCTTTTCTGAACATATTTTGTAAATTTGGACCCCTTCCCGTACACGTACGTGCACAAAACTTTCACACTCTTTTAGGGCTTATTCCATATATATGTGATTCAAATCTGGAGTGTCCAGGACTTTGGGGTCCTGAGTTATGAATTTTCTTCTTTAACCCTATTTTTCACAAAAAATACACCTGACCGGCCTTTGCGGGGTCGTTTGGGGGTTTTACGGTGCACGTAGGAAGGCCAAATTTTTAGGGTAGATGTGGCCTATCCTGATCTATATCTCCAGCAAATTTGGTGCAGTTTCTTGCTTCCTACAGGGAGATAAGGGCTGCAGAAGTTGTAAAAATACTGGTGGGAATTGTCCACAGGCCTCCGCTTGTTCAAAAGTTAATTAAGGTACCTTACCTTTGACCTAGCACCACCAAATTGACAGGATCTCTTAAGCACAACTGTCTCTACCCGTTTCTATAGTTTTGTGGCTCTGATCAATTTCTGTGGCCCGTGGCGACACGATGAACACAGACCTAAACGCAATGTAAGTCAATGGGCAATGTAAGTCAATGGGCCTACAGCTCCAACTTTGCGGATTAATTGTGTGGCCGAGGAAGGGGTCAGCAAGACGACCTTGGGCTCATTCTTTTTGTCTTAAAAGGCCCTTTCCAACGGCATCAAGCTTGCCCAGATCAAAGGTTCCTATGTGAATCATGGGACCCAAACGCACACCGAAGTATAAGGCCCGAGGTCGCCTCATTGAAAGTACAGCTGGTGACCCGCTGGTGCCGTTTTGTGACCCTTTTTCCTAGAGACCTCAGGGTGTAATTTTGGGGCATTCTGGGGGTCCAGGAGTGAAAAGGTCAAGAAAGAGCGAGCTACTTTGCATGCTCTAAAGCTGTCCTTGGAGGCCAAACACAGTTTGCTGGAAAGTAGCCTTTACACACCCAGTTCCGGAGCCGTAAGGGCCCCAGGCCCCTGGCTCTGACATATGTTAAAGAGGGCCCCGAGACGTGAAGATCCATGTATGTTTGGTGGAAATCGGACCGACAGTTCAAAAAATGTCAACCCTAGATTTTTAGGGTTTTTCCAGCATTTGGGGGGCCGCTACGGGGGACCCAAGGGCCCGAGGCGCACGGGACTAAGTCCCCCGCGTTCGTCTTGAGCCTGAGATCAACATACTCAAAAATCAACCTCCTAGCACTTTTCTAAAAAAAATGAATTGGGATAGTCATCAGAACCTTGCAAAACACTCTGTGGGAATCCGAACATTACCCCATTCGTGACCACAGGCTGGAAACATGAAAAAAGAGTTATGAAAAAAATGACAAGATGGATGTGTTCCACCCTCCCCCCAATGTTGACACCTCAAATCTGGGGTCCCTAACCGCTTTCGGCCCCGAGTTAGGAACTTAAACACTTTTGGCCCCCAAAAACTGCCTTTTCTGAACATATTTTGTACATTTGGACCCCTTCCCGTGCACGTACGTACACAAAACTTTCACACTCTTTTAGGGCTTATTCCATGTACATCTGATTCAAATCTGGAGTCTCTACACCTTCGGGGTCCTGAGTTAAGAATTTTTTTCTGCAACACTATTTTTCACAAAAACTACACCTGACCGGCCTTTGCGGGGCCGTTTGAGGGTCTTAACGTACATGTAGGAAGCCCAAATTTTCAGGGTAGATGCGGCTTGTCCTGATCTACATCTACAGCAAGTTTGGTCCAGTTCCTTGCTTCCTACAGGGAGATACAGGCTGCAGAAGGTGTAAAAATGGGTGGGAATTGTCCACAGGCCTCTGCTTGTTCAAAAGTTAATGAAGGTACCTTAACTTTGACCTAGCACCACCAAATTGACAGGATCTTTCAAGTGTAACTCTTTCTACCAGATTCTATAGTTTTGTGGCTCTGGTCAATTCCTGTAGCCCGTGGCGGCACGATGAACACAGACATAAACGTAATGTAAGTCAATGGGCCTAAAGCTCCAAGTTTGCGGGTTAATTGTGGGGCCGAGGAAGGGGTCATCAAGACGAGCTTGGGCTCATTCTCTTCGTCTTAAAAAGACCTTTCCAACGGCATCAAGCTTGCCCAGATCGAAGGTTCCTATGCGAATCACAGGGCCCAAACGCACTCCAAAGTATAAGGCCCAAGGTTCACTCTTTGAAAGTACAACTGGTGACCCGCTGGTGCCGTTTTGTGACCCTTTTTCCTGCAGACCTCAGGGTGCAATTTCTGTGGTTCTAGGGGTCCAGGAGTGAAAAGGTCAAGAAAGAGAGGTCTAATTTTCATGCTCTAAAGCTGTCCTTGGAAACCAAACACAGTTTGCTGGAAATTAGACTTTCCACATCCAGTTCCGGAGCCAAACGGACTCCCGTGACTCCTTGGTGCCGTTCTATGTACCAGACGCAGAAGGCCGTAAAACGAAGCCTGAGAGAGGCCTCAGGGGGTCTTGCGGACCATAGGAGTGGCCTAGGAAGGCACGGGTGGGCTCGTTGCGATCGAAACGATGGGCCGAACGCGATGACGTCCGAGTCGCCCTCGTGAACCGTTCCCCTGCCCGGTGAATGCTTGGAGAGTACCCGTGACCTTGGAGAGCCCGACCCAAAATCCACAAGCTCCGCTTCCTCGGTGTAAGACATCAGAGTCAGAGTCAGAGAGTCTTTATTGTCATTTGCACCGCATGTGGTACATGTGATGAAAACGAGATTATGTACATAGGGTCCCAGTTACATCTAACAACAAATGCAAGAGAAAAACAGTAATAACATCTAGGATTAACTAAGAGAAACATCAGCTAGTAATACACTAAGCCCTAATGTAGTAGAAAAACATCATTATAAACAACAGCACGAACATGAGTCATTATGAGCAGATGGTCACAGAAAAAAAAATCAAAAATCAGGAAAAGTGTTTCTGGGTTGAACCCATTACATATGATTAAAAATGTGTAGAAAGACTGAATTGCTAGTAACATTTATAAATACACTCTTTTATACTTTGTTAACAAAATTAACTAATTAATAAGAATCACATAACCTTTGTATGGCTGATTCACTGCTTGCATTGTGCTCTCTCACACAGAGGTGGGGGATGGTAATAGTCCTTATGGGGACCGCAAAAATCAGGAAAAGTGTTTCTGGGTTAGGGTTAGGGTTAGGGTTAGGAACCTCGCAAAGGGCTCAAGCTCACAGGTCCTGATCAGTAGGACCCCCTGACCACACTCAGTGCGTTTGGTGTCACTCGGCCATTCACGCTATGAATTGTGGGTGCCTGAATTTTGACAAAAATTGGGTTTCTGGTTCGTATGCTAAACTGAGTCGTAGAGTGACAAAACTCGCAGGGTGTGGTCGGCTTGAGGCCAGGACCTAGCACGGTAATTTTTGTGTCTCTACACCTTTCACCCTAGGATTTCTGGGTACTTGTATTTTAGACGAAACTAGAGTGAACCCCTCTTAGTTTATCTCCCTAAACGTGGTCCGATTTGAGTGAGGCTGACGCCTACACGTCCGTCGGAGGCCCGGCAACAACATATCCAAAAATTGTGAGTCTGGGCCGAGTAGAAAAAAAATGGCTCCCAAATTTTCATTCAAAGTGCTTTGTAGGTCTTAAGTACTTAAGAGGATCTTTTGGGTGGGTTTTCAGGACAATTTTTTTTTCTAAAACCGCTGGGTATGAAATGACACCAGATTCTTATTCGGGGTCTCTCCAGCATCCCACACTGCGATTTTGGGGTCTCTACGCCCAACGGCTGGGGACTTGTGGACAATTGTCCCCTGGTGTCCGACGAG
>JBBPBX010114255.1:0-10356 GCA_038048925.1 Garcialebias charrua | reverse complement strand
TGTTTTTTTTCTTTTTTAGCGCTCCATAAAGCGGTTGTAGCAGTTGAGCTGCTCTGGGAAGGAAACGGTTATAGAAGTTAACCATCCCCAAAAACTCGTGCAGAGCTTTCACAGACTGGGGCTGAGGAAAATTGGACACCGCTTGCACTTTGTTTGGTAATGGGACAGCACCACTGGCAGAAATGCGGTGGCCCAAAAAATCAATAACTGGCAACCCAAACTGGCATTTTGCTGTGTTTACAATCAGGCCATGTGCTGCTAGGCGCTGAAAAACCTCACGGAGGTGGGACATGTGCTGTTCAGCTGAGCTGCTAGCTACAAGGATGTTGTCTAAGTACACAAATACAAAGGACAATCCCCTTAGGACCGAATCCATCAACCGCTGGAACGTTTGGGTTGCACCTTTAAGACCAAAAGGCATGCGCAAAAACTCAAACAGGCCAAAAGGAGTGATCACAGCGGTCTTAGGGACATCCTCCACATGCACGGGAACCTGGTGGTATCCCCGTACTAAATCTACTTTAGAAAAAATGGAGGTCCCAGCCAGGTGCACAGAAAAATCCTGGATGTGAGGGATGGGGTAATGGTCATTTTCCATGATGTTGTTAAGGCGGCGGAAATCCCCGTTTTTGCCGTCTGCCTTGGGCACCATGTGCAAGGGGGAGGTCCACGGACTGTTTGAACATTGCACGATGCCTAGACGCTCCATGCTAGCAAACACTTGCCACGCTATTGCTAGCTTAGTAGCATCGAGGCGGCGCACACGTGCGAAAACGGGAGGGCCCGTTGTGGGGATATAATGTTCGATCCCGTGTTTTGTGTCTGTGTTTGAAAAATTAGGGACAGTCAGTGAGGGGAACTCTGACAACAAACGCTAAAACACATTACCTGAAGCTAAAAAGTTAGCATGCATTAAAGGCCCGGCCCCTCGCGTCGCACAAGGCAGTGATGAAAAAGACACAGCATCAATCAAACGTCTGTTAGCAACGTCTACAAGGAGCCCATGAGCACAAAGAAAATCAGCCCCTAAAATAGGAACTGAGCTCGCAGCGACAACAAAGTTCCACTGGAAGTCCCGGTCATGGAAACAAACAGTCACCAACCTTTCACCAAATGTCTTGATGGGAGAGACATTAGCTGCGGTTAGCAGTGGGCCGCAGCCTTCTGCTAACCTGTCGGAGCCGGTCGGGGGAGCGAGGCTCTTCTGCGAACCAGAGTCCACCAGGAACCGCCTCCCCGACCTCGAGTCTTCAATGAAAAGCAGCCTTTCCTTGTCGCCAACGGTCGCGGCTGCTAGCGGGCGTTGGCGTTGTCATTTCCCTACGGCTTGAAGCTGCACGGCGGGATGCACCGTCGTGCTTTGGCGCCATAACAGTGGTGATAGAAACAAAGGGCGACGGCTCCTTTACGCCCGCGGAAAGTGATCCTTGCCACCACAGATGGCTCGTCCGGCTCTGAAGGCGTTGGCTGAAGCTCGGAATGTGCTGCTGGACATCCAGGAACCGCCGCCTGGACTGCGAAGGTCCTCGTGGCCAGGAGGATGCGGTCGGCTTCCTCCGCGAGCGAGCGGTAGTCTTTCTGCTGCAGCAGCGGGGAGTTGGTCCCCACATTGAAGGTTGTAGGCTGGTTGGCTTCCAGTCGGTGCCACTCTGGTTCCATGTGTCATGTAATTATGTGGTTTTAGGTGGGCTTATGATTGGGATTTTACATTAGCCTTACCTATATGCACTTGGTATGTAAGCTATCATGGTTTAGATCAGCTACAGCTACCAAGTAAGGGGTGGATTGGATCATGTATCAAAAGTTAAATATAGGGATCTACGTCTATAGAAGTTTCAGGAGGGCTTCTGTAACAAAGGCCTCTTCTTCCAAACTATTCCTCAATTTATTTATTTATTTATTTATTTATTTATCCGATGTTATTTATTTTTATTTATTTATTTATTTATCCGATGTTATTTATTTTTATTTATTTATTCGAGCATGGTGCTTTTTAGGTCATCTATCTGACATATCTTTCTGCGTTGTTTTTTATTTTTTATTTATTTATTTATTCATTTATTCATGTCTGCATTCAACATCACACACATACACAAAACAATTTTAAAACAATCTGCGCATCTACCTATTTTTAGCTGAAACCGCACTCCTTATCCAATTCCAAATTTTTACTAGATTTTTCCTCACACAAAAGTTCTTGGTAAAAATCGTATCCAATTCCAAATTTTTTTTACTAGATTATTTCCTCACATATGTAAGTTCTTGGTAAAAATCTATCTTAAAGCTATCTTTCCTATCGTTAAAATAGTCGTGTACATCATACTATTAACTTTGAAAAATAGGAATATCACTTTTTAAAATCATGAGGTCTAGGTTCAGCTTTGAACTAGTTCTGTACCATATTTTTCAACGTACAAGGAATTCCTGTTTATACTCACTGCTCTTGTAAAATGTGTGATGTTCATGTGGACGTCGTCAAACTGTTTACGACAACAGTCCAAGTCAGGCCTAAAAAGCTGGCCTGGAATGGGAAACAATCAACCCTCCAGGGCTGTCAGGTATGCCGTGCACGGGCTTCAACTGCCTTCATCGGACCCTCGTTGCAGAACAGAAATGAGGAACATCCCAGGTGCACGGCACCAGAAATGATGGGTTTTCTCAAACCAAACCATGCAGCAACATTTTACTAAAAAGGAATCACACACATGACAAGAGTTAAAACAGTTTGTATATTTAACTTTATAAAGTGGGACCTGCCTCCTAAGTCTGAGACAGGCCCGTACGGGGAGGTTCACAGACAGCCTTTATACATCTCGTAGTTGAGAGAAAAACAGGTTAGACAATTTTTCACACAATGGCTCTTGGTCAGTTTTGGTCAAACTCAGGACCAACAAGTTCTGAAACAAAGAAGACATTCTTTGGTGTTTCTGTTATTTCAGTAAACAGCATTTTTGTGTAAGACAACTATTCCTCAGGGAGTGACTAGATGTTTCATGTTATGATGTTATAAGTTTTAGATGATAATCATAAAAATACTCTAACACTGACAGTCAACAAGATCCTGAAGGTCACGACATTGTCTAACAGATGGTACCGCAGAAGGCATGTATGACTCCCCAACCGAGAGTACAAGCCCGGTAAGTGAACCTTCAAATACAGGTGAGGTAGAAGAGACACAAGCGTTGGACCCAACTCTGGCCCAACAAGAGAACCTCCTCTGTGAGCTGGAACAATCAGCACTCACTGAACACTACCTACCACAGGTAGACGAAGGTGTGGAGATCCACGGATCCCACACCGAAGATTCTGTACTGTCCTCTGGGACAGATAAATCGGCAATCAGCCAAGCTTTCAATGAAACCTTGGTTCAAGAGCATTTGAGTCTAGAACTAATCAGAAATGACATAGTTTCTACAGACTCAAAGGGCCCTCTTCAGTCAAGAAGTGGGAAAACACACACAACGACAGTGACCCATCGCAGTCTGGACAATCAGACACACCTGCGACCGTGCACACCTGAATTACACAGAAAGAGGTAAACGTAAGAAGAAACGTTTGCCGAAACCTAAAATGTTCCTGTGTACTGTCTACTCTCAGCTGCGAAAACAGCTTAAACTAAACAATGGCATCCTAACTTGTGCCAATGGACGGACGTCCTCATCTGTGTTCGTGGTCCCCCATGACCTCAGGGGGGTGATGTTAGGTCATGCCCAAGACAAAGACAAAGATTTCAATAACCCCACAAACGACAAAGATCTCGCAAACTCACAGACTTCATGGGAAATTAAGGTCGTCCAAGCACACGATAGTAAATAAACTAAACAGTTTAAACTATATTAGTTGCTAAAAGAAACCGTTCCAACTAGAACTTAGAAACGGTAAGCCTAAAAACCCACAACAAAAAAACTAACCTTAACAACCGTTTAAATCTGCAGGATTTAATTGACATCGGTTATAAAGTAGCCTGGTTAAAACCAGACCCTTGTCCTTCACTTCGCTTCGTACTAGGGTCTGGACTTTCTGTTATAGAGAACCGATTCTTGCTGGAGGCGTGGCCTCTGCTGAGGAACAAAACCATTGGATCTTAGAAATATTTTGAACAGGGAAAAGCATTCTGCTCCCTCCCCCTCAGAGCCATATATGGTCTGCTTCCCCTGCTCTGGTGAACTTGACATCAGCTCCGCCTCCTGCTGCATTTTCTCTCGCTGCCGCTGCATATTCTGTGTTTATATGTTAATAAAACGTTCTAAAAAATAAAATAAAACCATGGAGCTCTGGTCCAACACACCAGAAGACCAGAAAATCTGCAGGGACACGGGCAGCAATGTAAAACCCGAGTTTAATTCTCTCGTGAGTGACAACCTGAGGCATTTTCTCATTCAACTCTGTGGAGGGAGATGAGGAGGAGGAGGGAGGAGGGAGCAGCGATCTCTTGACTTTTGGCAAAAAAACAAAAGAAAACTCCAGATAAGGGATTAAGAAGAGGAATTTAATACATTTGTGTCATATATAAAACAGTCCCGCATCGCTTTTCATTCATTCAACCTTTATTTAGTCAGGTAAATCTCATTGAGCCTCGAGGGCTCATTTAAAAAAGCAACTTGCTACAAACTAAAGAACGATGAACAGCAATGGTAGAATTTCCTTAAACAACAAACAACAGAAGAAAAAAAAAAACATAGGAGATAAATAGAAAGTGAAATGTAAAGTATCAAAACTAGCAAAACATCACAAGGTAGATGTACAAAATCAAAAACAAGAACATATCTGCAATGGTTTTTGCCAGGATTCTAAAAGATTCTTAAAACCTTTGCATCGCTTTGAATGAGAACATGCGGATGCTCGCTGGCTGCACGCTGGGACAGGTGGGGACGTGGGTTAGGGGCCAAAAACTCTGCCTTCTGTTCTCTGATTGGTCCGGTCAAAAATCTACCGGAGAAATCCTTCTCTATGGGAGAAGTCCCAGACGGAGCAGTGAAGGGAAAATAGAATTGAGCGGAGCTGTGTAGGAAGGCGAGGGCCAGGCTAGTTATAAAGCTAAGACCTGTTTTTCTTGTGTGATACACGTTGGAATCTGACAACAGGAGTGAGTTGAAGCAGTGAAACGTTGTTTTCTAGGTGCTTAATTGCTACTTTTGTTGTTGTTGAAGCTTGGTATTGTTTTCTGAACACTCCCAGCCAAAAGAGGTTTTTATTAATGATAAGTTAAAGAGCTACCGGTAACTCTTTTAAAATAGTCCTGACTGACAAAAACAGTTGTTTGTTAAATCAGAAGACAAACGAAACCAGACCGGTCAGTCACATGCAGCCATAACCGCACCTTCAAAGTCTTTATCTTGTTAAACAATTAACTGACCAGACGACTCTACAGACACACCCAGCTAGCCAACAAATGGTATCCAGATAGCTCTTTGTACAACCTCAGTTTTGGAGAAATAGAGTTTAACTAAATGCTTGTTGCCACTGTCTGAGTTTAAAAACTGGTAATTTGAGTTTTTGAGTTCTCAGTTGAGAAACAAATCACAACAAACTGGTTTTGTGCCTCTAGGCAGGATTGAGTTATGGAGGTGACATAAGACCCTGATGCATGCTCAGAGGTGACATAAGATTTACAGATATTGACATTTCAGAGGGGCTTGGCTGAGGAGTGTGCCCATACGGAAAAGATATACATACATTTTATAAAGTTTTTATATGTTTTGTTTGAAACTTATATTTTTTGTATAATGCATTGAAACCAGGTATAAGATCCTTAGTAAATTTGTATAAAATGAAACATATATAATTTGTATACTTATAAGAACAATATATGACAGTAATTTCACATATAATATCCTTAGTAGGAAAATGTACTACTGTATTGAACTTACCGGTATATGGGGGTTAGAGCGAGGAGGTGTGGCCAGGACTGTGACATGCAGCTAGCATTAGCATAATGTATGCAACATGCTAGCTGCATGTCACGGTCCTGGCCACACCTCGTGACATGCTAGGTGGAGGACTTTTCACAAATTGATATTAGCAACATAGGCTATTGTTCAAAGCAGTAACAATTGTCATATTTGTTAATGTTAAACTATCTCAAGTAAGACATATGTATCCAAATTATACTAAAGCAAAAATAACCTCTTTCAACAGGTGCACCTGTGGTCACTGCAGCTTCCTTTCCCCTATAGAAAACGTGTGTTGTAGGGAGACGCCAAAGGTATAACTATGGATTATTTAGCACTTCCTCAAGCCCTAATAAATATACAATATAAATAAACACAACAATAAACCTGGTCTTGAGTACACAGTGCACTTTTATTGTCTTAAAAGCATTTCTCAACCTGGACCTGGGCTGTGAATTACTATGGGTATACATTACCAGTAAAAGCACACACAAACTTACCTCAAATTAAAAAAAATAATAGTAAAAAATCTAAACTTTATTCATGTTTCACACCACCTTGAGTTCAAATTAATTTTTACATAGTAAATGTGTTACAATGTAATGCGGATAGTCAACGTGATCAATGAAGCTGCTTGTTCTGTCACCACTAGACCTCTGTATTGATAATTACATTTCCAAATCATACGTGTTCACATCTCTGCAATTATTACAAACTCATGTGTAAATTTACTTTTACTTTTAATTGTTTTAGGTGTGTCAAAATTCTATTTTGTTATGTTTGGACACCCATATAGGGTTTCCGGCAGTTTCCCACAGTTTCCGGCAGCAGTCAGTTTTCGGTAGTGCCGCCATGTTTTGGCTAGCTTCGGTTTGCCTCGGCTTCGACAGTCAGTTCAGTTTCATTTATTTATTCATTTTATAAAAATAGAACACACAACAATCACATGTTTCTTGTATAAAAAAGAAAATATAAAATGAAAGGCGGCAGAAGAAGAAAATATCTTATTATGTCTGCTCCTTTTTAGATTAAAAAACAAACATTTCAAACAATAATTATATATAAGTAACAAGGAAAAAAATGAATAACTCATCTCAATTTTCAAATTTCGAGATATTACACATTGAACTACTGTACTTCGTACATATTTCTTCAACAATTCACTCTTTATCTTTTTTTAAACACAAACATCGACATTAATCCGTGTATGGTTCGTTCTTTCGTTATTCCGTTTCAAAATAAAAACCAAATAACCAAACAAGCTTTGGTTATTCCGTTATTTCGTTTTAAAACGAAATTACAAAAACGGTTTTTAAACGGTTTTTTCGTTATTTCGTTTTTAAAACGAAATTAGAAAAACAGAAATTGCAAATATAAAAAAAGGGTGCGATTTGGTTTTTGCGTAAGTACAGTTGTTTTAATTTGTAGCGATACCGGAAATGACGTACCGGAAGTCGCCAAAGAATAACAGCAGAGAAGAAAGACGGCATAAAAACAAACCATTCCTAAATAATAGGCAATGGCTGCACTTGAACCGTTTTCTGAATTGATTATCAAACTTTCTGAGAGGGGAAAACCACATTCTGAAATCAGTAACGTTTTGCGTCGCCATGGAGCTCCACAACTCGGTAATGAGTGTCAGAATGTTTTGTAAGGAGCACAACTTGTAAAGACACAACAACGTGTCGGACGCAGATTTGGAACGTGCTGTACTTTCTTCAGTTTACCAAGTATGTATCAAAGTTTATGGTAGTGGTTTACAGTAATGGACCAGCAGTGGTCCTCTTGCAGGCCAAAAAATATATAATAATAATAATAAAATAATGAGAGAGGCATAATTATTAGACATTTACATTTATCTCATACCTATTACCTTCATGTACCTATAATACATCCAGAATAAATATGTCATAGTTTTAATTTAGATTTTGGGGTAAACAGCAATTCAAAATGCTAATTTCAGTTTGCTTATCTATAACTTCTATTGAAAATGTTGATTGATTAAACAAAAGTGTGTGTGTATATGTAACAGTTGTGGACCCGTCCTGTCATAATCACACTCTCAGAGGCCAGTGGGTTGGATGAAGTAGTTCTTTACTGCAAAATGAGTGGTTCACAGCACAAAGAAACTGTAGTTAGCTCCTCTACTGGTGTGGCCATCACAGCAGAGAGCTGACCAACTGTGTGTAAAACTTTTCTTACAACAATTTCAGACAATACTGCACTCTTTTTAACATATGATCGTATAGTGGTTTTAAAATTAACATGGATTTAATGTAATCTGGTTTTAACCCTATTTTAGCTTAACATCCTGGTTTTAACCCTATTTTATCTTAACATCCTTTTTCTCTTTTTTTATTAGTTTTTATAAATGAAATAAGAAAATAGAAAAATAAATACAGACAGCGGTCAAAATGAAATATTAAATTATTCTACAGCGCCCTCTGATGGTTCACAAAAAAATAACAGTTCACGTTGTGTCATAAATGAAATAAGAAATTAGAAAATTAAAGACAGGCAGCCGTCAAAATGAAATATTAAATTGTCTTACAGCACCCTCTGGTGGTTCACAAAAAAATAGCAGTTAACGTTGTGTCGTCATGGCAACAACCAGCCGTTACTGTACAAGATATAACCGTTAACATAACGGACTTAACTCTGAACATTTTATATAACAAATTACCTGCAAAATGAGTGGTTCACAGCACAAAGAAACTGTAGTTAGCTCCTCTACTGGTGTGGCCATCTAGAGAAAGTAGCATTATGAATTTATTCTCTTATGAGCAACTCATACAAAACCAAACTTGTATCAACAGTTTTCTATCAACGGTTATGTAGCAACACAATGTTGATGCATAACTGTGTATATTACAATAAACTGTATATTATGATAAATTTCACATTAGCTTTGTAGCATACTTAATGATACTTTTGTAAAATAACCGAACTGTATGACTTACCACAGCAGAGAGCTGACCAACTGTGGGGAACTTCCGGTTTTACGTCATATTTATAGCCAACCAGTAGAGGGCGCTTATAAACCACACACTGCAGGACAACTATAATACATATTTTAGCAAGAATTTCACTACAAAATAATCAAAGTGTTTATACCTGTTACATACACCCCCCTGAAATTCTGCTAAATATGAAGTGTAATTCCTCAGACCAAACAAAAAAAAATGCAAAAAAAATGGGTGTATAAAGGTAAAAGCAAACAAAAACTGTAATACTAGGAACAAAACTTGGTATATCTGTCAGTTCAAAAACTCTCCCAGTAAGGAGTATATAAAGAAAGGAGGTGATCAAACTCCTAACTAAACACAGACTCAAAGGTGCCTGTTACACCCCTGAATTTTAAACACTGTTCCTGTAACCTCAAAAGTACTACTCAAGCATTCTCTTGAATAGCATACACATAACCCTGTTACTTAAACTGAAAGTGCACTTGAAAAGAACTGAATCAGGGAACTAACTGACACAGCGGATAAAGAAGCCTCATTGACTGCATGATCATTCATCTCACAAACAAGACGTCTGGGGGGCTTGATTGACCCACGGTCCCTAAGAACATGACATTTAGGTCGTGTGGAAGCAACCTGAAGTCTGGAACCTGGAATGGAAGTGTCTGAACAGTCACCTTCCAGAGCAGTTGTTACAGGGGCATCAATATCTAGAGGATTGTCAATAGGATGGGATAAGTCTGTGAGGACATTGTCAGGAGAGGACATGTCTGGGTAATGTCGAGAGTCTTCCACATCGTCAACCGTTGAGTGTGCAACATCATGGACAGGGATTAGATGACTGGTTGGATTGGATGTGGCAATCGTGAGATGGTCAGACTGGGTGGCACTGGATCTCCGGTCAAATGAGTCGCCATCTTCTGAAAGGATTCCATCATCGCCAGTCTGCATTAGCCAGTTGACTGTGCGAACATCACTGTCTTCCATTATGTCAGGTACATTAGGGCGTAGACCACTACCATGTGTAGCGGCATCACTGACAGAGTGCACAGATTTACAGTCCTCATCATCCTCGCAGGGCAAGAAGCTAACAGAGAGTAGCAGGTTCCTGTGGACAACTCTCTCTCTACCTGTTAGAACATCCTTGACTCTGTAGACATTGATATCTGGCTTGACTGACACAACCTCATAAGGGGTAGACTCCCATCTGTCCGCAGTCTTTCGTTTACCCGGCACACCTCTGTTGGCGATTAGTACTCTGTCCCCAACAACGAGAGGTGAACCCTTGACCTTGCGGTTGTACAACCTGGCATGACGAGCCTGGGCTTTTGCACTGCTCTTCTGTGCAATCTGAGCAGCCTCATGTAGACCTCTCTTCATGTGAGAAACAAAGTCTGAGTAATTGACAACAGCATCATTGGTGAGGGCATGCTGAAACATGACGTCAACGGGTAGACGAGGGATCCTTCCAAACACAAGGTAGAATGGTGCAAACCCTGTTG
>JBBPBX010114254.1:0-10356 GCA_038048925.1 Garcialebias charrua | reverse complement strand
TCATCTGTTGGAGCGCCGTTTTCTTTTTTGCGTTGCAGCTGCATTTTAATTTGCATTTTAATTTTTACAACGAGTTTCATCTTTTGGAATGCTGTTCACTTTTTACGGCGCGCTGTTTTCATTTTGATGTGCGTTTCAAGTTTTGGAACGCTGTTCACTTTTGCTGCGCGTTTGCACCCCTCGGCCACCGTAGTATTCCCTTTATAAAACCGCCGTCAACCTCTGTTCAGAGCGTTTAATCTCCGCCTATACTGGTTCTGCCGGCTCTTTCTGCGTTTTTCCGCTGTTTTTGCTGCCAAGCTACTGCTTCTGCCGTCAAAACCGGAAGGAACTCGGCTTTCAAAATAAAAAATTTCCAAAAAAAATAAATATATATATTTTATTTTTTTATTTAATGGAGATGCGTGTCGTAACCGCGAAACGTCGTAACTCGAGGCCGCCGTAAGTCGAGGACTACCTGTACTGCATGAGTGACCAAACGTGTTGCGCTTACCACGTGCTCTACTGATGCTCCTCTTCTCATGATGATGGCATCCTGAAAATCTGGGCGCTCTAACAGAGGAGGAAGTTAGCACAAAATTAATTATTAGATCTGCTAACCATCAATGACAATAAGGACAGGATGAACCAGGATACCTCCTCTTTTCTTGGTATAAAGGCAAATAAGTGACAGGTATTCCCACAGCCCCTCCAGGAGATAATCCAGATTCAGGTTCATTCCACAACTGCAGAAGAAGAAGTTGTTTATGTTTTGCATACAGCGCATCAAGGAGTATAAGACTCTTATTGTCCTCGTGCACACAGATATCTGACCTGATGACAACACTGTGAGGCCTGCGTGCCAGGCGGTCCACCTCCTCGATGGAGATTTGATCCACTTTATTGTACACCTGAGAATACACAAAAAGTGTAAAACTTAAAAAATAAATAAATAAAGCTTAAATATAAGAAAGACAAAAACGATTCATGCCATCTGGTTCACTTGAAGCAGTTGTGACTGTAAATACTTTTGTACTTGGGGAGGTAAAATCAGACACCTTAAAATATAAAAAAAAAAAAACGGTAGTTGTGGGTATGCATCTGTTGACGTACATATAAGCAAGGCATATAAACTCTGTTTCCCACGATGACGTCAATGAAGTCGTCTGGCGTGCTGTCCTCTCTGAACAGGACTTCTGCGTTAAAGATTTCTGAGGGAGGGCGGTTAAAGAAAACAACCACTGAAGATTTAATTCACCAACACCTGATCTGAAAAGGAAAAAGCCGAGAAGTTAAGAAACGTATTGTGCTGGGAGAGGCATGAGCTCATCTGTTCTATTTCCTCTGGCAGGTAAAGGATACTGTACTCATGAAGAATGAGCTGAACCAGCTTCTCTGAGCACTGTGTGAGAGGAACTGTGGAGTTGTAGGAGAGACCACCACCTTTTTTAGGCTACAACAAACAAACAAAAAAGAACTTTAATACTAATTAATTAACTAGTCAAGTAACTTGGATATATTTGATAGATCTGCATGTGAAGCCAATTAAATCAGAGGTGTAAAAACTAAATGGGAACTGTACCTTGAAATAAATATTTGGTTTCATCCTGTTCAGTCTGATGCCCACTGACTCCAACTCTTTCTCAAGAAGTTCTCTTAAAACAAGCAGATGAATAAAAAGTAAGTCAAGAACAATCAAATGTATTTTAAAGTTAATCTAACTCATCCATGCTAACTAACCTCTGGATGTCTCCTTTGGTGGCGTCCAGCATCATGATGACGACGTCTGCTGTCCTGGCAACAGCGATGACCTGCCGACCTCGACCCTTTCCTATAAACAACGTTGCAGCTCTGTTAAGGCACCACTTAAAGCCCAGATGACTTCTGTATTGTGTGAATGCCTATAAACATTCACACTATTGAGATCCACTTTTTCTTCCGTTTGTTTTTTGGAATCTAACTACTCCCACAGTTTTTGTGCCATTTCAACTAATCGTATATCAAAACGTTCAGCTGTTTCAGGACATGGCTGCTATGACTTTTGGTATTGATGCAACTTTAGCTTTTTGAAATATTTAGCCTTTTCTGCCATTTTCTTCCCATTGACAATGAACTGAGCTCATTTGACATCTTTCATAACTTTTGATCTGTTTACAACCTTTTACTACTACTTTCACATTTAGATCCGGTTAAGCTTCTTTCAGCTTCCTTGTGCAAATAAAAAATAAAAATCTACCGTACTTACTTTAGCCAATTTCAGCTGTTTTTTTTTCAACTGTTTTTGTGCTCCTTTCAGCTTTATTCAGCTACCGGTAAGTCCAACATTTTTGTGCTTCTTGTAACTTGTTTCTGCTAATACCAGTTTGTTATGCTCCTTTCAGCTTATTTTTCCTAAATTCAGCTATTTCTGCAAATTCAGCTAATATTCAGCTGTTTTTCAGCTAATTTAACCCTTTTCAGCAAATTCCGCCTTCTTTTAATCATTTCAACTTTTTTCAGATTATGGTAATTCAGTATATCTATGCTCTACTGACTTCCTTCGAGTAAATTAAGCTCCTTTCTACTTGTTTTAGCTACTACTCAGCTGTTTTTGGCAAATTTCAGCTTTTCTCAGATAATTTCAACTTTATTGTGCTAATTTCTGCTTCTTTTAGCATTAGTGGGCACAATTAAGCTCACTTCACTTCCTTTTGGAAATTTAAGCTTCTTTCTACATTTCACATTTCTTTAGCTACTATTCAGCTGTTTTTGGGGATATTTCTGCCTTTTTCATGTAATTTCAACCTTTTTGTGCACATTTCTACTCACTTCACTTCCTTCTGGTATTTTAAGCTTCTTTCTACTTGTTTTAGCTACTATTCAGCTGGTTTGGCAAATTTCAGCTTTTTGCAGATAATTACAACTTTTTTGTGCTAATTTCAGCCTCTTTCAGCCTTAGTGAGCACAATTAAATTCACTACACTTCCTTTTGCAAATTTAAACTGTTGTCTACATTTCTTTAGCTACTATTCAGCCGTTTTTGGTATATTTCAGCTTTTTGAAGATAATTTCCACGTCTGCTTTCTTCTGCTAACTTGGGCTTGTTCTTTCCTTTCAGCTAGATTTCTGTATGTTTTTTAGCTAATTTCAGCTGTTTTTCAGCAAGATCTTAAGCAAGAAGCATCCACATTTGCATTTTCGCTGGAAATGCAAATTCTCTCGTTCTAAGTTAAAGCACTTCAAACTCAGATACACTCACACAAATACACTTTTAGTTTCACATTGACTAATTTA
Organism: Garcialebias charrua; assembly: GCA_038048925.1. Lineage (NCBI taxonomy): Eukaryota > Metazoa > Chordata > Actinopteri > Cyprinodontiformes > Rivulidae > Garcialebias > Garcialebias charrua. The sequence goes on along the minus strand of JBBPBX010114254.1, from coordinate 7,104 downwards.
GAGTGTTTTATGGTTTTATTAATACATTTGTGCAACAAATAATCACACTAATGTACTACAGATTTCACTTTAGCTAAAAAAAACCAAAAAAAAAAAACCACACGACACGACACCTAAACTCACCTTGGGAGGCACCCTCAATGATTCCTGGCAGATCGAGCAACTGGATGTTGGCTCCTTTGTACTGAACAGCAACAAACAACAGTGTAAAAACTTAAATGGAGCACTAAATTAAAAAACATCCATTATGAACACACACAGTGGTATAAATACAGGTACCTCTATGACACCAGGTATACAGGTGAGGGTGGTGAACTCGTAGGATGCAGCTTCACTGGCTGTTGATGTCATCAAGCTGAGAAATGTAGACTGCAAAAAATAAGAGATTAAATTAAACAAGCATGAAATAGTTTAGGTTTGAGTTGTTTTAAAACAGCAGCTCTCAGTGGGACTAGTGGTTCACTTGACCAGCTGGTCAGAATTTAACTTTTTTGCTTCAAACTGAGGTTGTTCAAAGAAATATATACAACAGGTAAGATAATTATTCATAACCTTTCCATAAAACCTCATTTAAAAACTGAACTATTGCTTTAAGTGACAAGACATGTCATGTCAACATACGGTATTGATTTATTATTTCCTGGATATTATTAGAAATCATTTTTAATGTGTTGTTGTTTACATCAGAAAGCAAGCAACATTTTAACAAACATAATTTACAAATTAACAGAAGGGTTTTTAGATTAATTAAAAATGATTCAGACGTATCTCAACGTGCGTTACTTTTATTTAGATATTAGCTCTGAGACGTCTGATATGATAGTATCAGGGACATAAATGATTTTAAATGATAAAAACTTTTTGTTTCATGTGAAAAGAATACAAAGCAAATATTGCTGACTTGACGAGGCTGTTTTAACATTTGGTTAAACTGTTAAAAACAGGTACATGTATTTGAATAACGAGAACTGTACCCTGTAATAAAAATTATTCAAACATCTTAATAATATACCTGTATAAATAAATAATTCACACACAGCGTTAATCAACTCAAGTCTCATCTTGTCCACCTACCTTACCAACAGAGGGGAATCCGATGAGCGCAACACGAGCATCTCCTGATTTCATCACATCGAAGCCCTCACCTTTGCCCCCTCCCGCTGACTTGGGCTCCAGAAGCTGAGCTCTGTATTTGGCTAACTTGGCCTTCAGCAAACCCAGATGGTACTCGGTGGCTGCAGGGTTGAACAAGAAAACAAGTTTGACTGATTTAAAAAAAAAAAAAAATCTTGTTTCTCATGTGATGACTTCAAGATTTTGACCACTTTATTTAAAAAAAAAAAATCAATTTTGAAATGTAGTTAACTGATGAATAAAGCATACTGTGTTATTAAATATACATTTGAACAAAATGCCTCATCTGACAGAACTGAAATATTTTTTTTCCCTTTTAACACTGCCCATGGAAATAGGGCTAATTTATGTTTTTATGTCAACACGAGCATAACGAGCAGGGGAACTGTGTTTCCAACATGTGTGATGTAGTTTAGTTACATCACTGCTACTTGTGTCTGAATCCAACAGCTACAACCAGAACTTTTAGTTTAGAAATCAAAATGTGCAGACGATGCATGACTAATGGAGCCTCCAGACCCAGGCCTCCTTGCAAATAAGATCTGTGATCTCAGTGGGATCACTAGGTTCATTAAAGATGAATAAATACCATTACATTTGGCTAAATATTACAGTATTGCATGAGTCTGTACCGTCATTCAAGGGGCTACAACTCCATCTCTTCTCTTCGTAAGTTGATTTCAGTTTGAACCTGCTACATGAAAAGAGTTGGGCGATGTACTGTACGTTCCTATGCTACACCTTGTGTTAATATTCATAAACAGCATTTGTCTGAGAGGAGAAACTTGTTCTAGTATGTTTGTTTTGCGCAAAGCATTGGGGTCCTGCTTGGGGGCACCCGGTGTGTGGTCAGCTGATTGGTTGTCTTTGTCAAAACCAAAAGCAACAGACGTGAACGGTGCAGTGTTTTGATCGCAGATTCAAAACCAAGTGAGAAAATATGGAATTATGAAAACTTCTGATAGCCACTCCTGGGCTCTACCAGTCCATCTACTGGTAATATATCTCAGTTGTGTTATCAAACCTCCCATCCATCCTTCACTGTCTGGATCTGGCATATGGATCATGCCACCATCTTTATCACAATCACCAACATTAGCTTAGTGGTCGTCTCATCACAAACTGTTGTCACCTGCTGATCACTTGTCATAGGCTTCAATCGCAACCTACAAGCAGCACAACAGCTCACCAAGTTTGTCCTTTCTCCAATTAGAAATAGATACACACCACAAACCCAATAAAAACTCAATTCAGCTGTGCAACAGTCCAATTCTCACACTTTGATAACCTGCACATCGTTATCTTCTCTGTGGGTTGCCCCCAAACAAACACACAAATCAACGTGTGACGTACGTGATAAGACATCGCAATTGTTAAATGAACCATTGTCAACACTGTGCAAATAAAAAAAAAATCTTACAAAAACAAAACTGGCATGAAAAGATGATCTCCCACAGCCCTCTACGTGGAGCGAGAATGGGTGGTAAGATTATGGGCCTTGCTTGGGGGCCCATGGTGGAGGCAGGTGTGGGTGTTTCACCTATCCCACCCATATTTTTGATGATCTGGGGAGTGAAACCGACAACCTTCCGATCACAGCCCCATCTTCTCTAACCTCTGCACCACCACTCCCCTTTATTTTAGAACCACATCAAATAACTTGTGGAAAATGACACTTCCAATAGATGTTTGTTTGGGTTGACCTTTGGTCTGCGATCATGCGACATAAGACGTGAAATGTCTGCACAACCAACAGAATGTTGCTTGTTTTAATCTTACAAACAAAAACATCACTACTTAGAGATTCATGAGTTAGTTTGCTCTCTTCTATTTTGGTTTCAGTAACAGCTGACACACATATACGCTTGTTTTATCTCAATTAACTCTTAAAATCAAATATTGACCACCAAGAAGATACTAAAAACAGAGTTGAGGATTTCCCAAAATACTTTTGAGACCCCAAAAATATAATAAAACACGTAAAACACACTCGTGAAGGTGCCTCCACTCCTGTGTAGCTACGAGTTAGCTGTGCGGTTATCCTCCGTTACCTTTATTTTTTTGTGTCCGAGAAATTTCTCTCTCTATTTCCGAGATTTTCTCCAAAATACCCATGGTTCTGATCCAGTTGGTTGCAGCTACTCTGTGAGGGAGAAGAAGAAGAAAAATCCAGCAGAAACGTGTCACTTCTCAGTTAGCTTCGTTAGCCACATGCTAACCTGCAAACCGGTGGTGCTTGACGGAAAAGAAACTGCTACAGAAGTAGTCAGTGAGGAGAAGTTATGAGTAAATTAGTATCCGAACCAAACATGCACACTGTCAATGGTTTGAATCGTTAAATTCAGGAAGACATTTACTTTGACAGCGGGTACAATCAGCGGCATGCACCGAGAACCAACCGGAACACGTTCCGTCTGTATAAAAGGTCCGGAGAGAAACAAGGAAACGCTTACAAAACTCGTACCCCACACAAATGGACACGGTCCTCCTTCGTGTCGTTAAACCATGGTTTAAGTCAGTAAATATTAAGACTTATGAGCTACTTTCATGTTCTCCAGCTGACATTCCTGATTTTCATCAAAACTGCAGGTCAGTCCGAAACATAAGCTAAACGCACGCAGCGAATATGGCTGCGCCTCAAACAAGGAACAGAAACACAGGTCACTCATTTTAGGATTGATGGATTTTTGCAGATGCTGCTTCAATTTGACAGTCAATCTCCTGCTTGGTTCTACCCTCACCCAAAAACAAGACCATGTGGTCTAAAGAACAAGCCTCTGCACTACTCAGGGCAGTAGATCATTACCAATCTACGGTTGGCTATTCACTCTTTTCACTTTGAGGGCCATGGCCTCAGGCTCGTGGAGGGGCAAATTTTCCTCTTAGCTGTGTCAAAATTAACTGCAAACTGCTTCAGTGCTGGAAGTCCCTGCTTGATAAGACCAACTAGACCATACCATCAGAAATATCAGTAAAAAAAATTTACCCCCTCTATTCCAAAATCTGGAAACCCTCCATATCCTGGATGCTTCTAGAAATTTTGTCCATTAGTGTTGGAAACACTCTAAAATGCAACCCTTACCAGACATTTCTCCCACAAGTTCTAGTTGACATGTAACTGACTAGTCCATCATTGTGTCTCTGTTTATAGAGATATAAACTTGGTCATCTTGCATTCCGGCACCCACATCTCGGGGGGCTGAGATGGAGTCGAGATGGGGTAGAGTGGCAGCCAACTTGGGACCAGAAAGTCGTGGTTCAACTCCCAGCCTTTCCCATATATCATGGTGTCTCTGAGCAAGACACCTAATCCCCAATTACTCCCCGGGCACTTACATAGCTGCCCACTGCTTCACCTGGGTGTATCTCAGGTGTGATGAGTTAAATGCATAGAACTAATTTCATCATTGTATGAGAACATAAATGAAGACAATCCCAGACTTCCCTTACCTTAAACTTTCCTTCCTCCACCATGGCTGTTTACCAGAATCACATAAGGCACTGGCTGCCATCTCTAAATGTAAAGGGGTGCTCTAGCTACCTTTTATGTCTTCTAGTGTTGGCTGAAGTATGCAATGCACGCAGCAGGCTGCCTAAAACCCTGTACTTAAAGACCTTCCTTTTTCATACGGACTGTATAGATTTTGCTAAACTGTATGGCTAGTTCCTGTTCTTGGATTTTCCTGTCTGCACCTCTGCTGGCTGGTGCCTTATTCTTCCTCTGATCTGAACTTTTACACTTGAATTGTGACAGACATTTGGAAACATCCATCCATTATCTTTAGCTGTTTCTTTCTTTTCAGGTCATAGGGGTCACTGGTGCCACGGTGCCACTGGTACCACTGGTGCCCATGTCCAGCTATCACTGTGCAAGAGACGAGGGACACACTGGACAGGTCGCAAGTCCATCACAGGGACACATAGAGACAGACAAGACAAACAACCATTCACTCTCTCACGCACATCTAGGGATAATTTAGAGTTACCAATCAACCTAACATGCATGTTTTTGGTCTGTGGGAGTAAACCAGAGTACCAGGAGAAAATCCACACGTGCACAGAGAGAACATGCAAACTCCACCCAGAAAGGCTCCCGGCCAGGATTTGAACCTGGGCAACCAGCACGCACTGAGAGGATGCAGCTCTACCAACTGTGCCACTGTGCTGCTCCATTTGGAAACTTGATTTAAGAAATTTAATATTAAAACCTTTTAAATTTTGTGTCCAGCCTGACCTGGTACATAAAGACAGCATTGCAAGCAATTATGCACTTTCCCCAGGCCTGGCTCCAATGTGTAGCCTCAGTATCCTCAGCTTGTGTAAGATATCTGGGTCCCCTGATCTCAAATGACCCAGTTACTGATGAAGTGAAGTCTAACCAAGGTAGAAAGTGAATTTATTTGTGCAGATAACAATAAGGGGAGAAAAGCACCAGCATAAAAATACTCCTAAATTAAGATGACAGTACATATTTTCAGATTTCTCTAGGGGAGACTGCATCTTTGATGTCCTACTTCCTCCACAAGAAGTGAAACATAAACTGATTCTCTGCCACATTAGAAACATTTCTGCTTTAAATTAGTGTTCTTGTATGAACAGTTTTTAATTCCCTGGTTAAAAGTACATTATAGTTTAAGTAGTGAATTAGAATACAGGAAGAGGTTTGAGATGATGCACACAATGGCTTAAGCACAGCTTCAGCACTGCACATTTATCTTTTTTTTTTTCTTCAACCACATGAAGAGTACTGTCAAAAAGACATGGAGCTATTTGAAATCTTGGGCACTTTTGCGTTTTGCAGTTGTGAGTTCTTGACCCGTGGAGAAAACCTACAGAGTAAAAATTCACTCCTTGAAATGGTCCATTGGAGCTGCTGTCTGACATTTTTCTCTTTATTCTTCATTGGAACAAAGTTGATTTGTTGGTTTCTTCATGAGGTGACCTGAGGTGACCTTGTTCCTTGTAGTTCAAGCCAACAAGTTTATCAATCAACAGTCGATCTGCAGCCAGTGTCCCTGATGAGGACAATTGCATAGTTAGCTTTTTGGTGGTGTGAGCTGAAGACTCGTAAATCCTCTCTTTGCAAAGGATAGGAACAAAGTACACACATATTTGGAGTTTGCATGTTCTCTCCGTGCATGCGTGGGTTTCCTCCGGGTACTCCGGTTTCCTCCCACAGATCAAAAAACATGCATGTTAGGCTGATTGGCGACTCTAAATTGACCCTAGGTGTGAGTGTGAGAGTGGATGGTTGTTTGATGTGAGTGAGACAGGTCCCTCTTGTAAATGAGTCCCCGTGACTCAACGAGGCTAGCCTGTATAAATAAAGGTTGAATGAATGAATATTTATGTACTATTATGACCATTTCTAAACATTCCAATTAAGGTCAGAAAAACCACAACGAACAAAAACAAAACATGTTCTTGTACACTCAACGAATAAGTACCGGTAATGTCTAAAATCAGTCTGCAACAGTAATGCTACTGCCTGTCATGGGGTAACCCTAGTCTGCATATAAATAGTTTGCACATTGATTGAAAGCCATTTACCTCAGAGGTCAGAGGTCAGATTTAGGAATACAACATGCCCTCCTAACTGCTCAATTTGCACGTTTGAAAACTAGCAGGATTTGGAAATTGTTGTGCTTAGTGACGAGGCTAACGATTAAAATAGCTGCATATTTCTTAGTACATGGTGAGTGAGTGATGTAATGAAACACAAACTGGCAGAAGGGTAGTTTATTTCAGCAGTTTTTACCACTTTTCATGAGAAAGGCAGCCATATTGGATCAACAATATTCAGAAATCTCAGATTTTGGGTAAGATTTCTGACTTTGGAGGCCTTCTAGAATTTTTTTTCTCAATTTCCAAATATCGTTGGAATGCAACATATACATTTCAAACAAATATGCAAATTGGGCCTTGAGAGGTTTTTGTGAGTTTTATGTTTTTCTGATCCCTTCTCTCATA
>JBBPBX010114253.1:0-10356 GCA_038048925.1 Garcialebias charrua | reverse complement strand
TAAGTTCATGCTCAATAATCCAGGTGGATTATTAAGCATGAACTTTGGTGTTTTGAACCACTTTGGCATGACTGTCTCAGAAGAGTTGATGGGGGAGAGGGTGGGCTCCGTAATGGGAATCAGTTTGTTTAGTGTCTCCTTAGATTTGAAGAAGTCTTTTGAATGAAGGACAAAACGTATCAGCAAAAATAAATAAATAAAAAGAAACCGTCCAGATGACCTGACTGAACATTGTTGGAATTGTATGAAATGATGAGAAAATTTAAAACAAACATAAAACAAGATCTCCTGCTGCAAGTCAATAAAACTCCAAAGGAGGAAATGTTCGTCTTTAAACATTAAATCACCCCGTTTGATTAGAGCTGTTGCCTCTCGTGTGAAGGCCGCAGGTTCGCATCCCGGTCTGAGGCTTTTCTGTGTGGAGTTTGCCTTTTCTCCCTTTGCACACGTGGGTTTTCTTCCACACGTTAAAAACAGGTAAGGGTAACTCTAAAGCTCTCTTCACACAACAACATTTTGGATGAAACCATAGCATTGTTGCAGCGTTTCTGCTGTTACTGTTGTAATAATATAGGCGGTGATCAGTTTTACGGATTTACCTATATACTAGATGTAAATTTGAGCAGGGTTTAGACTGACACAAATTATCATCAATAATTTACGGGTTCTCACTTTTTCAGATTACATTATAATTCTGTGACTAGGTGATGGGATGTAAAAGGCATGAAACATTAATTTATGTTGGCATACTAGGAGTACTGCCATTCATTAACAGAATCATAAATTACATCACACATTTACAACTGATTGGATCGATCAGTTTCCTTTAAATTTACTCCAGCAGATGAAATCATGCGTCCGTAGCTTCTAGGTACAACAGACAAGTAATAAGTTGACATATTTACTTATTCTGCAGGCATGTTAAACTTAAAGTTTGTTACTGGCTTAGGAAGATAAAAGTTTAGGAGGAAAATGAAGCAAAGGTAAGAGGGTAGTGAGGAGGGTAATATCTTGATGTGTATAACCAGGAAAAGGCACACTCTCCGGTCGGTGTCAGCTGGACTTCCGTACCGCGATGAACAACGACTTTTACCTTTGTGAAGATTTTCTTGTCTCGACTCCGGTAACTAGTCCCAGCCTTACGTGCATGTCCTGCTACGGTTTACAGGCGACCAGCGTCCATCTTCCAACGGTTTCAATGAGGTCTGTGTCTACCTCACGGAGAAATGGCTCAGGCCCCGGTTTGGTTTTTCAAGATAAAAGATTCCTTGAAGGAAAATTCATTCAAGTGGAGCTTTTCAGCTCGAGGTCGGATTTCACAGCAAGTTTGCTGTGAAATACTTGCTGATAGAACAAAGTCATTGGCGTTTGACTGGTGTTCATCCAGCTTTCAGGAGACAAACACAGTTTAACTGCCCTCGTGGACTGACTAAAAGCAGGAAGTTAGGGTTTTTGTAGAGAGCTCGACCCAGTTAAATCCACTCCACTCATTGGCTGTTCACCAAAATAAAGGAGTGACTTTGCAGGTCAGAGAGTTGAATGTCTGAAGGTTGTGCAGGAAGATTGTTTCAAGAAAAGACAGACAATATTCGCCAGTAATAAGATTACTGATTAAAAACTGTTTCTTATTTCTAAACAAAACTGAACAAGTCATTCTGACATATAATTCAACTTTGGCATAGTTCTATTCATCATATGAAGAAGTGATCAACATTGGTAACAGCATAAAACCACGATCATACAATGACAACAGTTAGTTTCTGAACTAACACAAATTAAAAGGAAGTCTCTTCTGAAATAATATGTCTTGATTGAAATTATTAAAATAAAATAGTGGTAAAGTGTCTCTATGAAAGAGTGAGTGAGAGGTGCTTCAATATAGTTCAGAGAGATGTGAAAAAGTGTAAAATCCAAGTCAGGGATGAAGATTTGTATCACTACACTGTACACAACCACAGTGGCTGATTTATCTGAAAATAGTTTTTTTTAATTGAGATCTCAAAGTGGAGATTTTATAAAACATGCAGCATATGGTGTAAATTGTGCATGCACACTACATACAGCTGCTGCCAATAGTTTTTCTCTGCTTGTATGAACAATTTGTGCCACTCACCTTTTTCAACCTGTAGGAGCAAACTAACCACTTGGTCCAAATGAACGTTCATGTGTTCACCATCAATCCTGTGTATGTCCTGTACATATTGCAGTTCTGACAATAAAGTTGACTTTGACTTTGACTTGACTTTGATTTTGGCTGTAACTGCTTTTGAGACTGATCTCTAGAATCTCATTGTAATGATAGAGTGTACAGGACAGAAATTACCTATTTACAAAAATACATAACTTACAGACAAGAACACAGTCAAGATATTTAGTGAAAAATGTGTGTTTTAAACAGCATACTCTACTTTTAGAGTTTATTGAAAAGCAGTTTTGTGGGCAGATGTGGGATGGTACTTCATTATGTCCCACCATTTAGGGCAGGTATATTGTCTGAAGTAGGTTTCAAGTGTGACATTTGCATGTGAAAGCTCTGTCTGTGACCTCACAAATGAGCTCTCACTGCAAGTGGAATGGGCTATCATTAGTTTGCAAAAATGAAAATTATTCCTGGTGATGGTACGGCTATTAGGAGGGGTCAAATCAACCGTTGGACAGTACTAACAAATTAAAAACCTACAGGAAAATATTACTGGATGATCTAAAAATCCTTGTCATTTGAATTAAAAAAAACTCACAACATCCTACTTTGCCTTAAAGAGAGTTTTTCAAAAAGATTCATCACAACATACAAAGCTTTTCCACTTCTCTTCAAACACTCTTTATCAGGATCACATTTCTGTGTTGAACCCATGTGCAGGAAGATGAGAAGGCTCCGGTAAAATAAGTAAAATGTTTATTAAATGAATAAAAAAAACAAAAAGCTGTAGAGGCAGCAGACTTACTTTTACACAGATGAGACACACAAGGAGAATGAGCATGAAGCCTAAGACAGGACATTCCAGAGACAACTGACAAGACACCAAGGGGCTGAATATATACAGACACTGACAAGGTGAAATGACAGACACCTGCGGTGATTAGGATTAAACACAGGTGCGACAGTGCTGGATCACAGGAGGAAGAAGGGCTGGTAAACATGAGGGAAAAACACAACATGCAGAACCAGACCCCAGAAACTCTACAGGACCCCCCTCAAGGGATGGCCCCTGCAATCCCAAGGAGAGCACCATCCCTTGGGAGGGAGGGTGGGAAGAAAAAGACAAAAGTAGGGTAACATAAACTGGACACAAAAGGGAAACACAGAAACCCTAAGCCCCCCCGAGTCAAGGTGGGTGGTCAGGAGACCATCCACGGCAGGGTTGAAGATCCGGGGGGCGGCCTGGCGACCGTCCGTCGACAGGCCAGAGGTCTGGTGGGCGACCAGGATGCCATCTAACCTTGGACCAGGGTTCCGGTGGGCGGCCATGAGACCGTCCCTCTATGGCCAGCGGAGAGGCTACAACTGCAGGTGATGAGACCTCTGAGACAGCTGTAGCTTGATGAATGAGGGCCTCGTGAGCAAAGACCTTTGGACGAGGCGCGAAGACCGGTGGAACGAAGACTGTCGGTGGAGCGAGGACCCCTGGAGCGAAGACCTCCAGTGAAGCGAGGACCTCTGGATGAGTGAAGACCCGCAGGCGAAGTGAGGACCTCCGGTGGAGTGAAGACCCCCCCGGCAAGGCGAGGACCTTCGGAGGAGTGAAGACCTCCAGCAAAGTGAGGACCTCCGGAGGGGTGAAGACCTCCGGTGAAGCAAGGACCTCGAGAGGGAAGATCTCTGACGAAGCGAGGACCTCAAGAGTGAAGTCCTCCGGTGAAGTGAGGACCTCGAGAACGAAGACCCCGGCCAAACGAGGATCCCCAGAGGAGTGAAGATCTCCAGTGGAGCAAGGACCTCGGAGTGAAGACCTTGTGTGAAGCTTGGACCTCGAGAGCAAAGACCGCCGGCAAAACGAGGACCTCAAGCAGAGCAAGGACTTCTGGAGTGAAGACCTCCAGTGGAGCAAAGACCTCTGGAAGAGCGAGGACCTCTGATGGAGTGAGGACCTCTGATGAAGCGAAGACCTCTGATGGAGCGAGGACCGCTGATGGAGTGAGGACCTCTAATGCGAAGACCTTCGGTGACACGAGGACCTTCGGAGGAGTAGAGACCTCCGGTGGAGCGAGGACCTCAGGAACGAAGACCTCTAGAGGAGCGAGGACCTCGAGAGCGAAGACCCCCGGTGAAATGAGGGCCTACGGCGGAGCGAAGACCTCCGGCGAAGCGAAGACCTCCGATGGAGCGAGAACCTTGGGACCTAGGGACCATCTCGGGAGCAGTGTCTGTGGAGAGAGATACTACTCCAGATGGACCCGGTGGGTCGGCGGCTGGTGCAGGACCCAGCATAGCAGGTGCAGGAACCCGTCTGGGTGCTGGCACGGGAACCCGCCTGGGTGCTGGCACGGAAACCAGCCTTGGTTTTGCTGGTGCAAGACCCAGACTTGGTGCTGGTGTGCGAACCAGTATTGGTGCTGGTGTGTGAGCCAGCGAGTCCAGTGCTGGTGTGTCAGCCAGCCCTGCTGCTGGGACGAAATCCAGTGAGATAGTGCTGAGGCTAAACCCAGCGAGGCAGGTGCTGAGGTGAAACCCAACTAGTCCAGAGCTGTGTTGAGACCAGCGGTTCCAGAGCTGATGTTGAAACCAGCGGGTCCAGAGCTGGTGTTGAGACCAGCAGGTCCAGAGCTGGTGTTGAGACCAGCGGGTCCAGAGCTGGTGCTGCTGGGGTGGACAGCCAAGTGGGAGCAGCTGGTGTGAGACCCGGACCGGATGCAACTGATGATGAGGGAGAGAGGTCAGCTGGAGGTGAGCTGGGAGGAGAACCAGACCGAGCAGAAGCAAGCGCAGCATGCACCTCTCCAGCCATGCCTGCTGGAACTGCTCCCACGTCTCCGGCGAGACATCATCCCTGTCAGCCCCAGTGTACCTGGAGACGATATCCTCCACAGCGATCAGTCTCTACCAGGGATCGCTAGGGCTGCAGGGTTCCTCCCCCCTGATGACAAGTGCGCAAGGGCGTGCGGCGTCCTCCCCCCTAGCAACAGGTGCGACGTCCTCCCCCCCACGAAGGGAAACACATGGGCGAGGACTTGGCTGCATCTGAGGAGACACGCGCTGGAGTTCGGTGGAGCCGGCTTGGTTCTGCCGCCCATCCCTCCTGCAGTGAGTCCGAGCGGCAGGTTGCCCCCCTCCATTAAAAAAACAGCTCAGGAAAAGCAGGAGGTGGTTGTGGAGGGGGTGGGTCGTGAAGCGTTGCCGCTCTGTGAGGAGGAGAAAAAGGCGAGGTAGTGAGGGAAAAGAACCCGGTTTAAACGCCAGACGGGTACCCTGGTACGGGTTTCTCTTCCTCTCCTCCTCCTCCCCAAGTAACAGAGAACGTTAACTAACGTTCTGATATGGTTCTTACATGGTTCTGTTAGATCACAACGTTCTTAGAACGTTCTTTGAAGGTTTTGACTAACGTTTGAACAAACCTAGATATAACGTTCTAACCTAACGTTCTTAGAACGTTCAACAAACGTTCCCTTTGCCATGCCAGTTTCTTTACACAAAGTATTTTCACACTGGTTTATTTTTCTGTTTTAAACGTTTTGTCAGTTTTTTGAAACAGCTCGAGCTGTTTTTTTATATTGTGTATATATATATATATATATATATATATATATATATATATTATATATATATATATATATATATATTTATTATTATATATATATATATATATATATATATATATATATATATATATATATATATATATAATATTGTTATTATTATTATTGAGCATGCATCAGGGTATTTACGTCCCACCCAATCAACGCCACTCTTGCTTATCAGGTTGCATGTGAACTTTGTCCTAACCAATCAACGCCACTCTTGTTTATCGAGGGAAGTAGCATGTCATCATATCCAACCAATCAACGCTTCGCGCGCTTCGTTCAAATGTAGCTATTTCCTGTTATCTGTTGGACAAGAAGCTGTTGTATTCAGCGCTCGTAAAACTTGCTTTTTATTAGACGTCGACTGGTCTGACTCTGGACGACGACTGGACATTCAGTTGGAAGTTGAAGGTCGGTTCTGTTTTCTTTATTTGCTAGCTGTTTTAGCTCTGTTCACATGAATGAACAAAACCTGCTGTTGCTAAAAGCTAAGCTAACAACGAGCTAAAACGGGTCTGTGTGCTGCTGAGGCAGATAATTTGAGGCAAGTAAAACACTGCAGGTTAGGTTATTCTAGCGTTTAAATAAGCCATATACTGTATGCTACGAGTTATTTTTTATTTTTTTGGCTTAGTTCCTGGATGGTTTTTCAAAGAGACAGGCCCCGCATCCTCTCGTTGTTTGCGTCTGCTAGCCAGCAGAACAATAACCGCAGCCAGGCTGAAATACTAATTTACTTTAAATACGTATTTCAGCAACATACTGTTTTTGTAGAGGCTGAAGGAAGATATATCTCATTCACGAGGTCTTGAGAGGTCTTGAGAGTCAATTACTTTCTGACAGTTTCATTAAAGATTTACTGGTACATGAGATATTTTACTAACAGACACACAGGCAGGCTAATATGAGTGCCAGACTTTGGTCGTGGTGGTGCTAAACTGTTCATAGTAACACAGCAGAGGTGTCCCTTTGTGAATCTTTAGGATTGAATCCTCTTTATTTGTCTCCAAGTTGTCATCAATCAATGTCATCAGCATGAAAAATCTGTCAAGCACAAAGAAAGATTGTGATCACATAACTGGTTTGAAAGTGCATGCGTGGGTTTCCTCCGGGTACTCCGGTTTCCTCCCACAGACCAAAAAACATGCTTGTTAGGCTGATTGGTGACTCTAAATTGACCCTAGGTGTGAGTGTGAGAGTGGATGGTTGTTTGGTGTGAGTGAGACAGGTCCCTCTTGTAAATGAGTCCCTGTGACTCAACGAGGCTTGCCTGTATAAATAAAGGTTGAATGAATGAAAAAAGTGGCTGATAGGTAGTTATTTTAGATTTCTTGTAAACCTGTCTTAAAATGTAAGGGGTTCTGGACTTTGCAGGGGTCTGAAACCTGCGGCTCTGGAGCCACATGTGGCTCTTTGGTCCCTCAGCAGTGGCTCTTCCAAGCTTTGATCAAAAATAACTTTAAACTGAATTTTATTTGTTCTTATAACAACAAAAAGGGCTAGTTTTAGCAGTTTTTCCTGTCTTTTCCTTTGCAAATGTGTGAATACTAGAACTAATAGAAGGAGTAAAACATAAGTTAACTTTATTTATTCAAAGTATGATATTTAATTTTTCCACAATTAAAATAATTTACCTAGACCTGCATAGTTCATTATTTTATTTTTTAATTGGGAAAGATCACATTATTTTTCCTCCATTATGATAATCTGGTCTTTTTTAGTCTTAAAATGTCCAGCATCAACATGTGGCATGGAGGCTGCACAGTTGAAGAGAGGAAAGCTCTGCAGAGAGTGGTGAAGGCTGCACAGAAGTCTGTTGGAGTCAGTCTCCCCACCATCACAGACATTTACACCTCCAGATCAGAGAGTCAGAGTCAGAGAGAATTTATTGTCATTTGCACCGCATGTAGTACATGTGTTGAAAACGAGATTATGTACACAGGGTCCCAGTTACATCCAACAACAAATGCAAGAGAAAAACAATAATAACATCTAGGATTAACTAAGAGAGACATCAGCTAGTAATACACTAAGCCCTAATGTAGTAGAAAAACATCATTATAAACAGCAGCACGAACATGAGCAGATGGTCACAGATGAACGCAGCAACAAGAAACAGATCAGCATCAGCATGATGTGACATTTTGCAGTGTTTATTCTTATTATTTATTTATTCATGAGTCTGACAGCCTCAGGGTAGAAGCTGTTCCTCAGTCTAGTGGTTCTACATTTGATGCTCCTCAACCTCCGTCCCGAGGGGAGTGGTGCAAAGAGTGAGTGTGCTGGGTGAGTGAGGTCTTTCATGATGCAGGTGGCTCTTTTTCTGCATCTGGAGGTGTAAATGTCTGTGATGGTGGGGAGACTGACTCCCACAGACTTCTGTGCAGCCTTCACCACTCTTTGTAGAGCTTTCCTCTCTGCAACTGTGCAGCCTCCATGCCACACGTTGATGCTGGAGCACAGGACGCTCTCCACTGCACACCTGTAGAACGAGGCGAGGACTGAGCTTCTCAGATGCAGGAAAAGAGCCACCTGCATCATGAAAGACCTCACTCATCCAGCACACTCACTCTTTGCCCCACTCCCCTCAGGACGGAGGTTGAGGAGCATCAAGTGTAGAACCACTAGACTGAGGAACAGCTTCTACCCTGAGGCTGTTAGACTCATGAATAAATAAAAATAAAATAAAAAATAAACACTGCAAAATATCACATCATACTGATGCTGATCTGTTTTCTTGTTGCTGTGTTCATCTGTGTTCATCTGTGACCATCTGCTCATACAAACTCATGTTCGTGCTGCTGTTTATTCCCACTATATTAGGCTTAGTGTATTACTAGTTGATGTTTTTCTTAGTTAGTTCTAGATGTTATTACTGTTTTTCTCTTTCATTTGTTGTTGGATGTAACTGGGACCTCGTGTACATAATCTCGTTTTCATCTCATGTACCGTATTCTTCGGTGTATAATACGCTCCGGTGTATAATACGCTTTGTCATATTTTTGGAAATAAATCAGAAAAACCCTTAGATAATACGCTTCGGTGTATAATACGCGCTGCCGTGACAGTCTTTTTTATGGCCACTAGATGGCGCCAAACCCATTGAAACTGCAGTGATGCAACCGTGACCTCAGAAACATTTCTCTGATCGCTCTCAGTAATGAACTTTTTGTGAGTTATTCCTGAAGGGACAGTAATACTTTTATTACTTTTAATTTGAATCAAACATTACAAATTGTCAGAAAGATAAAGTGTTAGTTTCAGATGTCAGCATTTTATGATAAAAACTGATCTTAACACTACACACAACACTGTTAACCTGTTGGTTTGGTTAAAACAACGTCATTAAAGCGTCACATATGGGACCTATGTTAATGATAATAGCAAAAACAGATATTGTTCATCTGATTATTAATTAGGACAAAAACAAAAGTCTCTTCTGAGGAGATTGTCCTGAGCTCAAACTAAAATGAGATAAACAGTGTCACTGAATCTTCACTGCAGGTTTGAGAAGGGAAATCCTTCATGAATAACATTTTGGAATAACATTTGCTATTCAGCATGAATTTAAACAGTTTGAATAAACAGACTACAGGGTGCATTAGCGCCCATAGCGGCCGAAACTGGTACTGCACCATTTTTGGCCAAAATGAAAAACGGCGAATCAGAGCTAAAAATGGGTCTAAAAATATGGGAAAAAATCCATAGATAATACGCTTCGGTGTATAATACGCAGGATATTCAAATGAGCAAAAAAAGTGCGTATTATACACCGGAGAATACGGTACCACATGCTGTGCATATGACAATAAAGACTCTCTGACTCTCTTTAACTTCACATGTTCATGTTTGTGTCTCTTTCAACAGACAAAACCTGTTGGCACCTGACGTCATGGGCAGACCTGTGTCCTCTGCTCTCTCCTCACCATCCTCCTGTAGCTCCTCTCCATCATCACCTGTGCGTCACCACCTTGTGCCTACAGTGAGTTGAACTTGTTTTCTGTCGGTGTTTTCTGTTTTTATTGCAGGTCATGACCCTGCTTTAACTTCACATGTTCATGTTTGTGTCTCTTTCAACAGACAAAACCCCTACCAGACCAAACTTGACCCACCCACCCAGCACTGGCATAGCACTAAGCTAGCAGCATAAAATACAGGCTCTCTAGCTAAAAAGCTAAAGGGAGCGTTCACGTTGCCTCTCCCCTCGTGCTGAATGCCCCCTGCCCCTACAAGCTGCACTCAGACGTGTCCGTCCCCCGTCAACAAAAATCATGGATGAGATGAGCACTCCGCCATGGCAAGTTAACTAGGGGAAACACTGCATCATTCATGGTTGAATCATTGCTCAATGGCTAAGCTGTTCCATCTGATCCATGAGAACCACCTAATAAGCCTGTCTACCTCAACTTCAATCAAAGTAAGGGACTTTTCTATGCTTTTTTTGTGCTGCTTCTAGCTTTTTAAATTTCCTGGACTGTACACTAAGGCACTGGTTTTTCATACATGATGGTTGCAACATGTTTCTGATGGATGTCAATTGCTCCTGATGATGTGATTTGATAATGATGGTTGAAAACTGTTTATGATGGATACCAATTGCTCCTGATGGTTGAGAAA
>JBBPBX010114252.1:0-10356 GCA_038048925.1 Garcialebias charrua | reverse complement strand
CTCTAATACCATATTTATTTAAATTATCAAGGAGAATGGTGTGATCAATTGCATCAAATGCTTTTTTTAAATCAACAAATATACTTACACACTATTGTTTTTGATTGACAGCAGTAGTTATTTGTTCCATCAACTCCATGAGAGCCATAGATGTAGAGTTTTTTGCTCTAAACCCATACTTACTGTTACTTAGAATATTTTGTTTATCAAAAAATTGGTATAATCTGGTCACATAATTTTTCTAGAATTTTTGAGAATTGTGGCAACAAGGATATTGTCTGTAATTGTTAAACACACATTTATCACCATTTTTAAAAAGAGGAACTACCTTAGCTACTTTCATTCCATCTGGAAATATTCCTGTTGAAAATGACAAATTACATATATATGTAAACGGCTCAATAACATGACTCATGTCTTTTACAAACATCATATCCATGTCTACCCAGTCTTTTGATCTCTTGTCTAAATCCATTCATGAGTTCATGTTCCCTCATTTTTATATATCTCATTTCTTAATATTTTTCATTATCTAATGAAGATCTGGGAAAAACTGACACAAGTTTGAAAACATTATGTAAATGTGTTTACAAATTTGTCTTTTTTCTGTGAGTTTATATTTTACGTCTCTGGAAAAGGAAAATCCTGTCTGTTAAATAATCTCCAGAAAGACATTTAACAAGCATAACCAAACAAAATCTCAACCCTGGCATTGCGAATTCCTGGAAAGAGGTCTATTGCTGCTGTAGCCACCTGCATCACACCCCACTACAGGCTGAAAATTTATTTGTAGTCTACTCTCAGTCCTCACCTCCTTCTACAGGTGTGCAGTGGAGAGCATCCTGTGCTCCAGCATCAACGTGTGGCATAGAGGCTGCACAGTTGCAGAGAGGAAAGCTCTACAGAGAGTGGTGAAGGCTGCACAGAAGTCTGTTGGAGTCAGTCTCCCCACCATCACAGATATCTACACATCCAGATACAGGAAGGGAACCACCTGCATCATGAAGAACCCCACTCACCCAGCACACTCACTTTTTGCCCTGCTCCCCTCAAGCAGGCGGTTAAGGAGCATCAAGTGTAGAACCACTAATGTCTTAGTGTTTAAATGGTTACTGTTGCACCGAGGGACTGAGAGAAACGCAATTTCAATCCTGTGTATGTCCTGTAGATATTGCAGTTCTGACAATAAAGTTGACTTTGACTTGACTTTGATAACCAGGAAAATCACTGTGAAGAATCACATCATGTTGCTGCTGATCTGTTTCATGTTGCTGCTGATCTTGTTTCATGTTGCTGTGTTCATGCGTGCTCATCTGCTCACACAGACTCATGTTCGTGCTGCTGTTTGGCATATTGTTTTTATGCTACTAGTGCTTAGCGTATTTTTAGCTGATTTTTTTCTTAGTTCATATCTTAGATCTTATTACTATTTTTCTTTTACATTTTATTGTTGGATGTAACTGGGACCCTGACCATAATTTCGTTCCACGCGAATGACAGTAAAGAAACTCTGAATCTCTCAACCAATTGTGCTACACACAAACAAGTGTGCATTTCTTCCTTTCTTAGGACACTGTATTAACTTCCTTTTTTTTTTATAGAACAAAAACAGACCCTATGCCTTATCTTAACAACTACCAGTAACTCTAGCTCTAACCTAAACTCAGCTTGCACCACACCCCCACCCTAACACAAAAATGATGTTCCTCCACATCAGCACCAGGCTGAAGCCCCATGAGAACTACTGGTCCTGACAGGACACAATGTGATACCAAGGTCAAAAGGTAACTGAAACCACACACACACACACACACACACACACACACCACACACACACACTTTAAAACAGAAACAGATACAAACTGTAGACTGACTTTAAAAGTTGTTGTTTAGAAAAACAAATAGTTCTTCAGCTAAACTTGAGTAAGTTCAGAATTTTATGTGCAAACACATATTTTCTCTCCGCCTTATCTCTCATTTGTAATTTTATCTTCCAAATACCGTAATAAGAAAATGCCCATGCTGGTTCTTGACAACCAGCACCACCACTCCTCGTGAAATCAGTCTGGTTCAGTTACAGTTCTTTGCCACCAATTGTTTAAGTCTGTTTAATAAGCTTCAAAGAAATATTGTAGTATTTTTTTTATTTTTAACTCTGTTAGGGAACTGCATACAGTTTTAAGAAGGTCCTGACCTCTTCTTCTTTAATGTTTAATAGCGGAGTCTGTGAGGCACATTATAACACATTACAATGGAGTAAAATAAAGAAGTTTAGCTGGGCTGCCGGACAACAAAATATATATATATATATATATATTCCCCACAAAAGAGTTCTTTGTTTGTTAAACAGCCTCATTGTTTGTCTGCCAATGTGGCAGGTCTTTTAATTAAATTCTTGTCACTTCACAAATTCACCCACATTTGGCTGGGGGTGGCCTGTAGTTGCCAACACTAGTCCTCTACATGTAGCTGAAACACTGCCATAGCCTGACACTGGGTTCATCTACCACAGATAAGTGTAACATGTATGGTCAGCTCTTCTCTTCCTATTTATAAGAATACTTAAACTAAAAGAGGTGCTTTATCTGCATGATGCAAAGTGAATAACAGCTGTTTTGTTACATTTATCGGTTGTGATTTCTAATGGCTGCCCTATAGTGATACACATATGAAAATCTGTCAGAGTAATTCATAAAAAGACATTGTATTACAGAGATGAGCACACACAAAGGTGAGCCTTAAGCCAGGCACGCTCCTTCATCGACTCACGCAAAGTGCCTGAAAGCACATTGACCGTTGCGGCCCAGTGGGACCTCAGAGTCAATATAAAGCAACAGGAGCAATGATTGATTGATCCCTTGCTGCCCGACTTGCCGTCTCCACCACACCTCATCGTGCTCTCCCACCATGGCCGACCAGCAGTCTGAGTTTCTTTGGGTTTGTTCTGACTCACTGTCTTCAGAGCAAATGCTCCCAAACTGAACCAGAATCCAGAATGCAAAAAGCTGGATTTTCTACCTGTTACAAGGAAGCTATGCTGAACAGGTTGTGGAAGATGAAAGTTCCTCTCGTGCACTGCAAATTAAGACATTTATTGCTTGGTTTATTTTACAGTAAAAAGTGCAGGGTTGAGACAAAGCCAAATAAAAATTTAACAATAATTTATTTCTAACTAGTCTTTAGATTTTTTTTATCTTTTGCATTCAGAAAAAGAAGCAAATTAAGTTGAACAGAACTCATCTCCTAATTTGAATATCGTGAAAATGTCCAAGCTTTTTGTCAATTATGTCAAAAAATAGAGCCGCACGGTGGCACAGTTGGTGGAGCTGCTGTCTCTCAATGAGCAGGTCGCCCCAGTTCAAATCCCGGCCGGGGGCCTTTCTGGGTGGAGTTTGCATGTTCTCTCCGTGCATGTGTGGGTTTTCTCCAGACACTCTGGTTTCCTCCCACAGACCAAAAACATGCATGTTAGACTGATTGATAACTCTAAATTGTACCTAGGTGTGAGAGAGAGAGTGAATGTTTGTCTCGTTTGTCTCTATGTGTCCCTCTGATGGACTAGAGACCTGTCCAGGGTGTCCCCTGCCTCTCGCACAGTGATGGCTGGACAATGGGGAAACCAGTGACCCACGCGACCTGAAAAAGAAGAAGCAGGTAAAGATAATGGATGGATGTCAAAAAGTGAAATTCATATGTTACTGTATATAGATTCATTACACAGAGAGAAATATTCCAAACCTTTATTTCTTGGAGATTTGATGATTATGGCTTGCAAATATTGAAAAAACAAATAGTGTCTGAGAAAATTAGAATAGTGTGATAAAGTTCCATATTGAAACTTATGCACACTACGCACTATGCACAGACATGTCCTAGACATGGGCTACAGATGTTGTATTCCTCAAGTCGTCACTCCTGAACCAGAGATAACAGAAGCCTTACCTGGCTGAGGACTTCAGAAAACCCAGAGGACCAACAGCAGTAGATGACATGGTCCCAAACCATCACTGACTGTGGAAACATCACAATGGACTTCAAGCAACATGGATTTGGTCCTCTCCACTTTTCCCCCAGAATCTGTGACTTTGATTTCCAAATGACATCAAAATTTACTTTAATCTGAAAAGAGAACACTGGACCACTGAGCAACAGTCCAGTTCTTTTTCTCCTCAGCAGGTAAGACGCTTCTGACGTTGTCTTTGGTTCAGGGGTGCATCAAGGGTCTGCATGAATGCCTGTGACATATTTACTGGTGTCAAGATAAGATGGGTGAGACAGAGAAGACTTCAAAGACAGCAACTAAGGCAGAACAAAGCATGTGAACAAGCACAGAACCCAAATGTAAATGGCAGAACACAAGTGATATGGTAAGGTTGATGATGACTTTCTTGGTTTGGTAGATAGCTGGTGCCTTTATTTTTCTTTATTAGTCTAGGTAGCTGAGAAAACATTGAAAACGAGTGGAAAATTAGATTAAGAAAGAACAAACAACAACATTAAGCCCCATTTTAACACTTTTCTTCCCATTTTGTCCATCGATGTAGTCTGCCCCGTACTAGTTTAGCAGATCTTTTACAGGAGCATTGACTTTATGTAAGCTACCAGTTCATTAAAGCCCAGTGGTCTGTTTTGTTACAAATAATGGTTATGGTAGGATGGTAATACAGTAATCCTACAGGTTGGACTTGCAAATCCTCTGAATATTTTATTTTTTTAGCTTAGGAGAATAATATTTTTAATGACCCGTGAAATATAACATGTATTAAAATGCCTTATTGAACAGTTTTAGTTTGCTTCTTTGTAGTAGGACACAGTATTGTTTTATTTTATATGTTCAGCTGCAAATCTGGTGGCTCAAATTGTATTGCATTCATATTCTAATAAATTTAAAACCACAGATGCAAAGTCTGGGTAATTTATTCATTCAAGTGCTTCAGTAAAGTGATCGTTCTGCTGTTTTCAAGTTTTATAGTTGCAAGGTACGTATTTATCACACACTACAGTGGAGCGATGCAATAGGTTATTCAGACTATTTAGTTTAGCACTCACTTAAAAAGGACATCAGGTTGAATCTCGACTATGCACAAGTGCAAAGATTGCTCTGGTTTCTTCTCAAAGTTCATGTTAGGTTCATGCTAAATTCAACTTAGGAGTGATTGTGAATCAGTTTCCTTGTTGACCTTTTGATGGAATGACCACCAGTCAGTTTGGATCCTGAACATGATGAAGAAAGTATCGAAAATGAATATGTCACTGTCACATTTTGTCATGCATAAACATTGATGCAAAATTACAGACGTCTACAAAATGTTTGCCTATAGTCTGGGCCATAAAGAAACATTTCTGGGCCATTGTCTGCTTCACAGTTCAGTTTCACTGACTGAGCTCATTGATGTGCCAGCACTTTCACAAAACAGTTCCATGAAATGGAGGGACCAGTTTGTCCACTCATAAATTACTAATAAAGGTGGCCACGTCCCGCATAGTTGTGAGCTTTCTGAACTGACGCGATCTTCGGAGAAGGTCGGCTTCATCTCCCCATGCCACCTCGGTCCATTCAGAAATCAAACCAAGGCAGCTAGAAGGTGGCCATGCCCTGGGCGTGAAGTGTTTTGTGAAAGAGCCTTTTGTTAAGAGCTATACATATTCAACTGGGCAAACAAAGAGCTATATATTGTGCTTTTAGTAAAGCCTGTGTACCATGTTCATATAGAAAATTACTTCCATTCGTCCCTTCTCTGGGTAAAGCAAGTGCTAGGTAAATGTATACAATTATTTTTTCTTGTGAAAATCCTGGTGGAGTGCTGATCTACATTTTCCTCACAGCTAAAAGGCCTCTAGTTTGAATCATGGCCAGGGCCTTTCTTCATCAAACTTTCTGCTCATTTTTATTATTTTTGTATTTTGCACAAGTTTGTCTCATATGTATCTGTGTTGGCTCTGTGATAAACCGTTGACCTGTTCAGGATGTAACAGCTGAAACAGGCATACCTAGTTTATTTTATTCACACTGTAAGTTATCGTTTAGTAGATCAAATGTGTGTTTGCACTACAAGTATGACCTTTGGCCACCCAAAATACATATTATAATAATAATAATAATAATGAATTCAATTTATAACGCACTTTTCATTAATGAAAATCTCAAAGTGCTACAAAGTGCAACAGAATTAAATGTCAATAAAACAAGTAAAATCAATAACAGTATCAACTAAGATCAAAAGTAGAATCATGAGGAGGTAGAGTATGCTCGGTTGAAAAGAAAGGTCTTCAAGCCGCTCTTAAAGTCAACCACAGACTGTGGGGCTCTCAGACAGTCAGGAAGAGAGTTCCACAGGCGGGGGGCAGCCACACTGAAAGCCCGGTCTCCCATGGTCCTTAATTTGGTTCTCGGAATGTGAAGGAGATTACTGTTCTGTGACCGCAGCGACCGGGTGGATGAGTATGGAATAAGAATATCCTTCAGATAATCTGGTGAAGCTCCATGTAAGCATTGATGTGTAATGAGAGCAGTTTTGTACTGAATTCTGTAGGCGACAGGAAGCCAATGAAGGTTATGGAGAATGGGCGTAATATGTTCAAATTTACGAACTCTCAACAAGATCCTTGCTGCACTGGTTTGAATATATTGAAGTTTCTGAAGGTTTTTGCCAGGGATTCCAATAAATATATATTAATATATATTAATAAATATATTAGGTGACTTAATTATTCTGTTGCTAAGCTGCTGTGCAGTAACAATTTGATTAACTTTTGTAGTCTTTTCTAGTTGGATCATTTGTGTACACACAGAATCAAATGCTAATTTTCACTTTATGCAGACAACACTGTAGCCGTTTTCGCATTGCACGGCCCTCCCCAGTCCCGCTCGTCCCTGGTTGGCCCAGAGCCAGCCCTGGCCCGCCCCCGTTCATTACGCATTATGTGGAGAGCAAGCCTTGAAGTGGGTGGGGTGTTCTCTTGAAGTGGGTGGGGTGTTCACTTGACGTGGGTGGAGTGTTCTTGTGTGCGCGCGTACAGTGTTTTAAGAGAGGACACGCTGCTAAAAAATATTTGTTAGCTGAATATATATATTAGTGTTTCTGAGTTAAATTTTTGTTAATACCTGATTACAAATCAGCTTATGTTATGACGTAAATAACACGAAGCGCGCACCCATTTCCGCCTTTCAGCACGACCTGAATGTCATTAAAATATAACTAATATTGTCTAACTCTTGCGCGCAGCCAGGGTTTTAAAATATAACTGATAATCTCTAACTCCTTTGCGTACCTAGAATGTTCAGAGGGGTGATTGCTTTATAGGCAAAGTGGACTCCTGAAAAAACAATCCGCCGCTGTGGCTCAGAGAGATTGCGTACTGCTATTACACTCTTTTATCTTTTTTACGTTTGTCTTTTATTGGAGTAAATAAAAAGGAGTTTGTTTGGTTAACACAACTCCTTTTTATTTACTCCAATAAAAGACAAACGTAAAAAAACTTGTACCAGGTGGGAAGCGAACCCGCTTCCCCGGGTCAAGATAAAAGAGTGTAATAGCAGTGCACGATCTCTCTGAGCCACAGCGGCAGATTGGTTTTTCAGGAGTCCACTTTCCCTATAAAGCAATCACCCCTCTTAACATTCTAGCTACGCAAAGGAGTTAGAGATTATCAGTTATATTTTAAAACCCTGGCTACGCGCAAGAGATAGACAATATTAGTTATATGAAACTAATGAAAAACTGAACAAATATGGTATTAGAGGACCAGCATTACAGTGGGTATCTAGCTACTTAAAAGATAGGAAACAATTTGTACAAATAAATGATGTAAGATCTGACCTCTGTAATATCACATGTGGAGTTCCCCAAGGCTCTGTACTTGGACCAAAGCTTTTTATTTTATATGTGAATGACTTGGTAAATGTGTCAGGACTCCTTAAATGTGTACTTTTTGCTGATGATACCACTTTTTTCTGTTTAGGTGAAGATATAGAACAAATGTTGAAATTGATAAAGACGGAATTTGTCAAGATACAAACTTGGTTTAAAATAAATAAATTATCATTAAATCTAGAAAAAACTAATTACATGATATTCGGTAATAAAAAGAAAACTGTTGATGTTCCACTCAAAATTGAGGATGTTGAGATTTGTAGAGTGAGTGAGGTGAAGTTTTTGGGTGTTATCATTGATGACAAACTGACATGGAAACAACACATAAATTCTGTAAGAATAAAAATAGCTAAATCGATAGCAGTACTGTACAAAGTCAGAGACCTATTGAATGATAAAGCTCTGTATTTGTTGTATAACACAATCATTGTTCCACACTTAATCTATTGTATTGATGTTTGGGGGAATGCGTGTAAAACAATCACAAAGCCTATTTTTGTATTACAGAAAAGAGCTGTAAGAATTATCACTAGAAAACATTACCGTCATCCATCAAATACATTATTTTATCAACTAAAGTTATTGAAGTTCCATGATTTGGTAGACTATAATATTTTATCAGTCATGTATAGAGCTCAAAATAATGCATTGCCTTTAAATATCCAAATGCATTTTGTTAAAAGACAAAGTTGTTATAATCTTAAGGGGACAGAGATGTTTGTAAAACCACAATTCAGAACTAGTTTGAAGGGACGTTCTACCTCAATCCAGGGAATTAGATTATGGAATGGCTTGGAGAATGTAGTTAAAAATGCCAAGTCAATGTTTACATTTAAGAAAATGATCAAAACAAATGTGTTAAAAAAATATATGTGAAATAGCGTAATGTGTATTGTATTAGTATTAGTTAGAAAATTAGTATTAGTTAGAAAATATTAGTTAGAAAATTAGAAAAGAGTTAATCATTTTGTACTGTTGGTTGAAGATTATTATTGTTTAATCTGATTGTTGGAAAAAAGTTGGTTGAAGATTATTATTGTTTACATGGTTGATTATTGTTGTTTAATCTGATTGTTGGAAGTAAGGGGCAGATATAATAAGATTTATTCTTCTTTCTGCTACCTTTCATTTTTTTATATTTGTACAATATCATTTATGAGATTGTCTTGTATTGTTTCTTTTGTAAAAAAAATGAACAAATTTAATAAACATAAACATAAACATATATTTTAATGACATTCAGGTTATGCTGAAAGGCAGAAATGGGTGTGCGCTTCGTGTTATTTACGTTCTAACATAAGCTGATACATAAGCTGATTTGTAATCAGTTATTAACAAAAATTAAACTCAGAAAAACTAATTCATCAAATTATTTTTTTTAGGGGTTTCTGTAGCCCTCGCGCTGAGGTTGTTGCGAGTCCAGCCCCTGCTGCAAACAACAAATCAAATGTGAGCAGTAAATGACGTCAAACTGGGCTGGGGGAGCCCGGCCCGATCAGAACCACGGTGGACCCGGGGAAAAAAAGGAAAATGCGAACACGCCAAACCAGGGTTAGAAGATGGGGCGGGCCCGGGCCATTGAGGGCCGGCCAATGCGAAAACGGCTTGTGAGGTACTTTGTTGCATCTTTTTCTTATCAGGTATCAGTTCAGTATTTATCCGATTGTTTTTGGCACACGTGCTATCCATCCATCCATCCATTATCTTTACCTGCGTCTTCCTTTTTGGGTCCTGGATCCATGTCCGGCAGTCACTGTGCGAGAGGCGGGGAACACCATGGACAGGTCTCCAGTCCATCTCAGGGACATCCATCCATCCATTATCTTTTACCCGCTTCTTCCATTTTGGGTCATGGGGTCGTTGGTGCCCATGTCCAGCAATCACAGTGCGAGGGGCGGGGTACACCCTGGACCTTGCAAGTCCATCACAAGGCCACATAGAGACAAATGAGACAAACAATCATTCACTCTCTCACTCACACCTAGGGACAATTTAGAGTTACCAATCAGCCTAACATGCAGGTTTTTGGTCTGTGGGAGGAAACCGGAGTACTCGGAGAAAACCCACGCATGCACAGAGAGAACATGCAAACTCCGACCAAAAAGATCCCCAAATGAGATAATATCTGGCAACCTTCTCACTGAGAGGAAACATTTCTATCGTGGCACCACTGCCCCACTTTGTGCTATTCCATACTAATTTTGAATGCTAAATAAACAAAACGTGTTGTTGTTTTCAAATCTATATCAAAGTGTCTGGCTTTTCCATCTGTCACTGCCCCACTCTGAAGGGTTCTCAGCCAGACTGACATATAGTGTGTGCATGCAAAATGTCTGAGTTGTGAGGATGTCACCTGTTTCTCACCTGATTCTCTTCTTAATCGTCCACAGGTGTCTTCCTCTGGTCTCATTAGTGACTAGTACCGTATTTAGTCCCTGTGACTTTCTCAGGAATGTAGCAGTTGGTTTCCTGACTTCACACG
>JBBPBX010114251.1:0-10356 GCA_038048925.1 Garcialebias charrua | reverse complement strand
AGGTAAACCTAAAACAGGTGTCCCCATCCTACTAGGTAAGTCCAACAGTCACTGTTTTAACAGATCTCCCTGTCGATTTCTATATAAATATTAGAGAAATCTGTTTTATATAAGAAATAATAATAAATAGGAGGGGGGGGGGTGGAGGTAAGGGTGTTATAATTTCTCAAATAAGTCTGTCTTAAGATGTCCCATCTGTTGTATTTAAAATAAGAGAGGCTGGCAATTAAATTATAACATAAACATATTTCTTAAGAGTCAAATAAACGTATAATTATTTTCCTTTAAATAACTATAACAGTTAACTTATTAAGTCATGTCTTTATTTTAATAACTCTATTCAACCAACCCCCTGTTTCTTTTTCTTTTTTTTACTTTGGATTACAGACAGGAAAAGCTTGTTACCTCCGTGTCTCCCCCTCACGTCCCCCTCTCCGTTTCTCTTATGAACAAAGTTTCTTCATCTTTTAAACTCCTGCAGCCTGGCCCTCGCTCGGCTTCCAGCATCTTGACTCGGTCCCTCTGCAGCTGCGGTCTCTCCCTCCGTGCGCTTCATTCCAACGCGTTGCCATGGCAACACATTCCTGATCCTCTCCTCCAACGATGGTCCGCTGCTGTCCTCCTCCTGTGTCTCCAGCCCTCGTCTCCTCATCTCTCGTGCTGCGTCCTCCGCGTTGTCATACGTCATGATCCCATCCGACCAGTGGATTCGTATCCTCGTCAGTGGCGTCTGGAAGCGAATCTTTTCCTCTTTCAGCTTCTTTTTAATCTCAGAGTAAGACTTGCGTTTCTTCATCACCTCCGCGGGGTAGTCGTGATCAAAAAATATCTGCTTCCCTTCAACTTGAATCTTTTTTTTTTTCCAGACTTTGGCCAAGATGTTTTCTTTGGTTTCATACTTCAGAAAGTTGACCACTATAGACCTCGGAGTTGCTCCCTGCGGTGGTTTCTTCCCGGTGCTTCTGTGCGCGCGCTGTATTTGTAGATCTGTTCCCTCCGGCAGTTCCAGCTCTCGGCGCAGAAGCGCGTCCACCCGCTCTTGCACAGATTCACCGTCTTGTTCGGCCAGATTGTAAATTCTCAAATTAGAGCGTCTTCCGTGTCCTTCGACTGCAGTCAGCTTCTCCTGAAGTTTGGTTTGCTGTTTGAAGAGATTCAGAATGGCCTCCTTCGCCTCCGTGTTCCACTCCTCCAGCTCTGAGATCCGACTTTGCGCCTCTGTGAGGTCCTGTCGCTGTTGCTGTAAATCTGAGACATTCTGCGCGACTTTTTTTACAATTTCTTCTTTAAATCCAGTGAACTCCCGTTTCATCTCTTCTTTAAATTCTTCTTTGAATTTTGTGAAGTCCTCCTTAATTCCTCCTTTGAGGTCCCGTATTTCTTTTGCGAGTCCCTCCAACAGCGTGGTAATTTGTTTGGAGTCGCCGTTTTCTGGATCCACCTGTTTCATTTCAGGCTCTTGATCTTCTTGGTCTTTGTTCATTTTTCTCGTTATTACTCTCCTACGTCCTCCACTCATTTCGTTAAAAAAAAGAGTTTATATTTCTTTACATTATATTTGGGAGGTTTCTTTTTTCTCTTCGACTTGGGAGCTCTCACTCTATGCTGCCATCTTGTTCCACGTCAGCCCTATGCTCAACAAATTAAAAAAATTATGTTACAGGAATTCATTTTCCAGTTCTTTTGGACAAAAGCACAAAAGGGGAGTGATGATACTAATTGCAAATACTTTGAAGTTTGAAATGATCAAGAAAATTGGAGATAAGGAAGGGAGGTTCATAATAATAAAAGGCAAATTAGAAAACCAGCTAGTAACAATGTTTAATGTGTATGCACCCCCAGAAAGTGGAAAGACGTTTTTTGAAAAAATATTTCATCTTCTAAGTTCGGAAGCAGAAGGGATATTGTTACTTTGTGGAGACTGGAATGTGGTATTGAATTATGGATTAGACACAACAAGTAGGAAAGAAAGCAAAAAACAAATCAATAGGTATATGAATAACATGATTTCAGAAGTGGAAATATTGGATGTATGGAGAGAACTCCACCCCTTAGACCGGGATTACACTCACTATTCAGTACCACATGCAGTATACTCTAGAATTGACTACATATTAATGAATAAGGGAGACTTATTTAGAGTGAAGGAATGCAGGATAGGGGTAACAGATGTCTCAGATCACAGTGCAATCTACCTAAAAATTAATTTGAATAACAGGAGGAAAAATACCGTATGGAGACTCAATGAAGGAATATTAAATAATAAGGGATTTGTAGATGAAGTAAAAGGGGAAATTATTAGATATAAGGAAGAAAATGACAATGGAGAAGTAGATCCGACAATTTTATGGGACACTATGAAAGCAGTAATAAGAGGAAAGATTATTTCATACACAGCATTTATACAAAAAAATAGGTTAGAAACATATCAAAGACAAATTGAAGAGCTGAAAAAATTGGAGCAACAGCATAAACAAACAAATGATCCAGAAACATTGAAACTGGTTAAAGAAACCAGAGGAAAAATAGATGAAATCCTGTTGGAGGAGGTGGAAAGGAAAGCTAGATTTACAAGGCAGACATTTTATGAAGGAGGACCTAAAGCTACTAAAGACCTGGCTAGACGTATAAAGAAACAGCAGGCATTAAGCAATATAAATAAAATAAGAGACCCACTGACCAATGAAATTCAATATGAACCAGAAGAAATTCAAAAGATATTTGAGGAGTACTATATAAACTTATACACCCAACCTCAATTGGAGGGGGAGGAGGCCATGAAAGAGTTTTTGGACACATTAGATCTACCAGCAATAGGTAGAAAACAAAATGAGATGCTGACTTCAAAAATAACTGCCGAAGAGATAAAAAATGCAATTAGTCGGGCTAAACCGGGGAAATCACCAGGAGCAGATGGACTGGGGGCATCATTCTACAAAACTTTTAAAGAGGAGTTAATCCAACTCCTATATGATTCATTTAACTATAGTCTCAAGACAGGTAAAATCCCCCCCTCCTGGAAAGCAGCTATTATCTCTGTTATTCCAAAGGAAGGTAAAGATCAGGAATATTGTCACAATTATAGACCAATATCAATCCTAAATGTGGATTATAAACTTTACACCTCTATCATAGCCAAGAGATTAGAAAATATAATGCAGGATCTGATTGAGGAGGACCAGACTGGTTTTATTAAAAATAGACAAACACAAGATAACATAAGAAGAACCCTACATGTTATAGATCATATACAAAGGAACGGAGACAGCATGATTTTAGTAAGTGTAGACGCAGAAAAGGCTTTCGACAGTGTAAATTGGACATTCCTGTACAAAGTACTAGAAAAATTTGGATTCAATGAAAAATTTGTTAATTGTATTAAATCAATATACCAGGAACCAACAGCAAGAATAAAAATAAATGGTAGTCTGACAGGAAGAATAAAACTGGAGAGAGGTACAAGACAGGGCTGCTGTCTCTCCCCAAGTCTGTTTGCATTATTTATTGAACCACTCGCACAGATGATCAGACAAGAAGATGATGTGAAAGGAGTGGAAATAGGAAGGGAGGAACACAAAATAGGGTTATTTGCAGACGACGTATTATTATTTTTAAAACAACCTAATGTTAGTTTCCTAAAAACAATGAGACTCTTAGAGAACTATGGAAGCTTCTCAGGATACAAACTTAATGTTACAAAAACACAAAT
The DNA here is from genome assembly GCA_038048925.1 of Garcialebias charrua. NCBI lineage: Eukaryota > Metazoa > Chordata > Actinopteri > Cyprinodontiformes > Rivulidae > Garcialebias > Garcialebias charrua. The sequence goes on along the minus strand of JBBPBX010114251.1, from coordinate 6,647 downwards.
TCTATCAATAAACTACTCTCCATCACAAGAGATTAGAGATGTATTCAATCTGAAGTGGAATGAAAAATGTATGAAATACTTGGGGGTAAACCTTACAAAAAAAATAGATACACTTTATGACGCAAACTACACAAAAATAAACTTACATATTAGGAAAGATTTGGATAGATGGTCAGGAGTTGGTTTGGATCTTGGATCAAGAATAAAGATAATTAAGATGAATATTTTACCAAGACTTTTATACTTGTTCCAATCCTTGCCAGTGATAATCCCACAAAATCAATTCATAGAATGGGACAAGTGGATTTCGAGGTTTATATGGAGAGGGAAGAAACCCAGGATTAGATACAAAACTCTGCAGCTCCCAAAAGATAAAGGAGGTTTGGCTCTACCAAGTCTCAAAGAATATTTTTATGCAGCACAACTCAGACCTCTGATATGCTGGTGCAATGATGAACATGTTTCAAAATGGAAAAGCCTGGAAATGGATATGAAAGGTATAGAGGTGAGAAATTTAATATCTCACAAAACATTATTGGGCAAATTAGAAAATCAACTGGATTCAATAACCAAAACTACAATTGAAATATGGAACACAGTGGTAGATAGATATAAATTGGAAAAAGAAACAAGGATCTTGAGCTGGTTTGCTTGGGATTCAAGGTTCATACCGGGTACCCATGATAAAGGGTTTAAACAGTGGGCAAATAAAGGTATAACAGTGATGTGTAAGATGATTGAAAGGGGTAAGCTGCAGAGTTTTGAGAATCTAAGGGAAAAATTTGGATTGGAAGAGCAAGAAAGGTATCGGTACTTACAAATTAGACATTATTATGAAAAGGAGGTAAAAACTGACACAACAAGCGAAATTATTGAAGCCTTTCGGAAGGCCTATGAGGGAAAAAAATGTAGAATAATTTCAACTTTATACAGAGGTCTGATGGCAGGAAAGAAAACTTCCTCACTATATATTAAAGAAAAATGGGAAAAAGAAATGCAGGAACAAATAACTGAGGAAGAATGGTTAAACATCTGTAAAACGCAGTGTACGGCCACCAGCTCCAGGTTCTGGAGAGAATTTAATTGGAAAAATATCATTAGATTCTTTATAACACCAAAACTTCAGAAGAAAATGGCATCCAGCACGCAACCGTGCTGGAGATCCTGTGGACACAGAGATGTGGACCATGTACATATATTTTGGTCATGTCAAAAAATAAAAGGGTATTGGGATAAAATATGGCTTACTTTGAATAAAATACTAGAATATGAAATACCCAAAACATGCAAAATACTTTATTTGGGAAATATTTCACACAAAATCATACAAAAAGAGGATGAATACCTGATTAAGATATTGTTAACAGCAAGTAAAAAAGCCATCACAAGAATGTGGTATAAAGTGGATCCACCGACTGTGGAGCGGTGGCTGAGCACTGTGGAAGAGATATTTGTAATGGAAAAACTCACTCATAAATTAAGACTGCAAGAGGCGCAGTTTAACGAAAAGTGGGGAAAATGGACTTATTACAGAAAGAATACACCACCTTCTTAACTGGACAATGAGAGCACTGGAAAATTAACCATTGATTAAGACTGTATGTATATTGTACTTCTTCACTGCAAATATTTTAAGAAAATTGCAATAAAAAAATAAAAAAAAAATGAGTTAGTTTAGCAAGAAGAATGTTGTGGTTGATTGTGTCAAAAGCACGTTTCAGGTCAAGGAACACAGCACCCACAAAGCCGCCCTGATCTAGAAGCTGTTTTAGATTTTCCAGAAGGTAACAGGTGGCTGTCTCTGTAGAGTGATACTTCCTAAACCCGAATTGCATGGGATGGAGAGAAGTTGGGCTTTCATTTAAATGCTCTGTTAACTGCAGAGCAACCCATTTCTCTGCAATTTTCGAAATGATTGGCAAAATACTTATAGGACGATAATTCTCTGGTTTTGTTTTGTCTCCTGTCTTAAACACTGGGGTAACCCTGGCAATTTTCCATGTTGATGGCACTACTCCGTATTTAATCGATTGGTTAATTATATGTGCAATTGGACTTGCAAGTGCTTCTTTATGAAGCTTAAAAAATGACTTGTCAGGCCAAATATGTCTCTAAATATGTATACCGGTATATATAATGTATAAGAAATATAAAAATAAATTAGTAGGGATTATAAGGAAACATGATAGTGATTTATTAAATAAAAGTAATGGTGATATGAACGCAACATGGTTGAACATGAATAGTGTTCTGAAAAATCATAAAGTGAAAATGGGTATTTCAGAATATATTGTAAAGGACATCGATGAAATTCATGATGAGAATGAAATTGTAAATTGATTTAATCAATATTTTGTGAATGTTGGATCACAAAATATCCAACATTTTTCAATAATATCCACTTGCAGCTAAAATACCAAAAGTATATAATAATGTGAGCCATTCAATTATAGGTTGTGCAAACAGTATTTTTCTAAATGGAACTGACAAAGAAGAAATAATGAATGTAGTAAAAAATCTTACAGACAAGAGATCAAAAGACTGGGTGGACATGGATATGATGTTTGTAAAGCATAATGAGTCATGTTATTGAGCCGTTTACATATATATGTAATTTATCATTCTCAACAGGAAAATTCTCAGATAATATGAAAGTAGCTAAGGTAGTTCCTCTTTTTAAAAATGGTGATAAATGTATGTTCAGCAATTATAGACCAATATCCTTGTTACCACAGTTCTCAAAAATTCTAGAAAAACTATTTGTGAACAGACTAGATCAATTTATAGATAAACAAAATATTCTAAGTACGGTAACAGTCAGTATAGGTTTAGAGCAAAAAACTCTACATCAATGGCTCTCATGGAATTAATGGAACAAATAACTGCTGTCGATCAAAAACAATATTGTGTTAGTATTTTTGTTGATTTAAAAAAGCATTCGATACTACTGACCAGTGACCACACATAGTCTCCTTGAAAAATTGAACAAATATGGTATTAGAGAACCAGCACTATAGTGGGTATCTAGCTATTTGAAAGATAGGAAACAATTTGTACAGATAAATGGTGTAAGATCTGACCTCTGCAATATACATATGGTGTTCCTCAAGGCTCTGTACTTGGACCAAAGTTGTTTATTTTATATGTAAATGACTTAGTAAATGTGTCAGGACTCCTTAAATGTGTCTTTTTTGCAGATGATACCACATTTCTTTTGTTTGGGTAAAGATATAGAACGATGTTGGAGTTGATGAAAGACAGAATTTGTAAAATACAAACTTGGTTTAAACTTAATAAATTATCATTAAATCTAGATAAAACTAATTACATGATATTCAGTAATAAAAAGAAAACTGTTGATGTTCCATTTAAAATTGAGGGTGTTGAGATTTGTAGAGTGAGTGAGGTGAAGTTTTTGGGTGTTATCATTGATGACAAACTGACATGGAAACAACATAAATTCTGTAAGAATAAAAATAGCTAAATCGATTGCAGTACTGTACAAAGTCAGGGACTTATTAAATGATAAAGCTCTGTATTTGTTGTATAACACAATCATTGTTCCACACTTAATCTATTGTTTTGATGTTTGGGGAAAGCGTGTAAAACAATTACAAAGCCTATTTTTGTTTTACAGAAAAGAGCTGTAAGAATTATCACTAGAAAACATTACCGTCATCCATCAAGCACATTATTTTATCAACTTAAGTTATTGAAGTTCCATGATTTGGTAGATTATAATATTTTATCAGTTATGTATAGGGCTCATTATAAAACATTACCTTTAAATATAAAAAAATATATATTTTAAAGACAAATTTGTTATGATCTTAAGGGGATAGAGATATTTTTGTCAAACCCAAATTCAGAACAAGTTTGAAGGGACGGTCTACCTCAATCCAAGGAATAGGATTATGGAATGGTTTGGAGAGTGATGTTAAAAATGCCAAGTCAATGTGTACATTTAAGAAAATTATCAAAACTGAATTGTAAAAAAAAAAATGAAGTAGCTTAATGTGTAATGTATTAGAGTTAGAAAAATTAGAAAGAGTTATTCTTTTGTTTTCTTACTTGAAGTTTAAGTTAAGTTTAGGTTTGAGTTGAAGTTGAAGTTTAATATTACTTGAAGTTTAATATTGTTTGAACTAATTGTTTGAAAAAAGGGGCAGATATAATAAGATTTTTTCCTTCTTTCTGCTATCTTTCATTTTACATTTTGTATTTTCATTTATGGGATTGTTTTGTATTGCTTTTTTTAAATGAATAAACTTTTATTAAAATGAAAAACGAAATGAAACGTTAAATACTTTGTGAAACACTGAATGGATTCTAACGAAATTTTCAGAAAGTAACCCTCCACTTCACACATTTTGGTTTCAGCATGAGAAAATATGTTTTATCTTTTGCTTGGAAAAGACATCCATACATCCAGTATCGTTATCCCCTTTATCCTTTCTGCTACACTGGTGCCCATATCCCACCATCTGTGTGAGAGGTGGAGTACACCCTGGACAGGTCTTCTGTCTATCACAGGGACACATAGAGACAAACAACCATTCAGTGGTGTAGTCTACATATTTGTAGTGGGTATACTGTGGTTGGAAACCAAAGTACTGTACACCAGTTAGTACATCATAATCATCAATTTATTTTGATTTTTAAGCACATTTAGCATTTTCAAATGTCTCTGATGCTTATATTTCAATAAATGAACAACTTTGTACAACTGTTGGCTTTTTATTAGAAACATTACATAATTTATAAAAAAGTACAGTATCAAAGCAAAGCGTTGCATACAGATAGATAGTTACAGAAGTGTTTACTACTGTTTAACGTATCAATGACACGTGTCTAATGATATGTCATGTATCAATGGGCAATTTTAAGTGGACAAGACTTAGCTTTTTTAGATTTTTCTACCTGGATTATTGAGCATGCATCAGGGTGTTTACTGAAATTCTTAAGCTTTTCTAATGGGTATACTCCGTATACCCGAGTATCATGTACACTAGGACTGGAAAGCACCTTGCATGGTAGTCTGCCGCCACCGGTTTATGAATGTGTGTAGCATTCAATATATGTGTAGCACTTTGAGATTTTCAGTAATGAAAAGTGCGTTATAAATTGAATTAATTATTATTATTATTATTATACACCACTGCAACCATTCACTCTTTCACTCACACCTAGGGACAATTTAGAGTTACCAATCAGCCTAACATGCATGTTTTTGGTATGTGGGAAGAAACTGGAGTACCTGGAGAAAACCCACACATGCACGGAGAGAACATGCAAACTCCACCCAGAAAGGGCCCCGGCCGGGATTCAATCCGGTGATCTTAATCTCATCAAATTCATTAAATAAATGTCACAAAAAACACATGATTAAAAACACATGATATGAGTAGGTCATAACTTCTATAGTGTTGTAGTATTTTGAAAATGTTTCAAATGTAAGAAAAGTTAGGGGTAAATGTGTTTGGAGGACATCTTCTATGCATGACTCATCATAACATGGGAAAGATTCCGTTTTTTGGGGAGTTTAAATGTTATGTGATGCATACACATCACCACGTTTAGTGTTAGGATCCGCTAAAGAGCCAATCAAACATACAGAACATGTCTGCCCCCTCCTCCCCCACCCTCAAGTTGACAAATAAGCAATAAGCAAACTTTCTTTTTGGTGTGTGGCTGCGTCTAGTCTAGACGTACCAAAGTTTCCTTTCGAAAATTGGGTTGCCACATACAAATCCAAGATGACCACCACCATATATATATTTAAACAAGCCACTCTTATCATTTGAGGAAACTACAGTATCCTTTCTAGTTTTTTGGTTGCTTGAAGTATAATTTCCTCCAATATTATCTGAGGGCCATGGCCACCATTGGCCACCCACTGACTGGCATTACACTTGATGATGAATAAAATTGCTCCCTCCGCTTGCCAGGATCTGTCACTCTGTGCTACCTTGGACAAGAAAAACCCCATATCTGATTTTAAACAAAGTGTAACTCTTACCGACTTGAATACCTTGCACCAAAACACTAAGGTTTACCTGCATTCCCTGTTAAATTCTAGTGGAGTAAAACACTCATCACCAAAACTACAAACATTCAAATCCTTCAGCAACAGGAGATATCACGATAGTGCTTGTTTTTATTTACTTGTTTTCTAACTGGCAACAGAAGAAGGTGTAGAGGTTGATAATGTCTAAAGCACTCTACATCAAACCAAAGCTCAAAATATCATTTGAACTCATTTGTCTTGTTTGTTTCACATTAGTAGTGTAATCCACCACAACAGTGGAAAGCGAGGGATAAATGTATGAAAGCCAAAAGGTTCATAATTCATACACTTTGAAATACCTTGTGGTGTCTAATTAACACCATTAAATATGAAAGCAGGAGTTTAATATGAACCGCCCATGAACAGCACACTAGCACTTACTTAGATGAGAATATTTAATATTTTGAATCAAATGTAGGAGGGATTGACTGAAACAAATAATGTAATGTACTATTTTCCAACTACAGTACTTGTATTAAGAATACATTTCTTTTATTTATATTTTGTACGTTATCGTTTATGGGATTATTTTGTATTGTGTGCTTTTTTAAAATGAACAAATTGCTCCACCCGCAATATA
>JBBPBX010114250.1:0-10356 GCA_038048925.1 Garcialebias charrua | reverse complement strand
CCTGTCTTTGCTTTATTCCCTCCAGCTCACTTCTCTTGTCTAACCTGTAAATTATTGGCACGGATGCTTAACTTTGCTGTGGATTGGAGACTAAGAAGATCCATCATCCGCAGCGGCGTGAGTCACTCTGTGCTGTTTGTTCTTTAAAAAAAGCAACATCACCGTGTCTCTGAGATAATTGGCTCTTTATGGATTCTGGTGGGTGACAGATGATTGGTGGGGTCAGAGGGAGCTTTAAATAAAATGCCACAGAGCTGCAGCGAACTGAGCGTGATTGTGCACAGCTTCTGAGAAGTGATGCTTGACAATAAGCGTTGCCGTGGATACCGTCTCTGCAGCCACCGCTCCGCCTCGTCTCGCGCCACGACAACTTATTGCTGCGAGAGACTTCAGCGCACATCCCTGACTGCGTGTGAGGGTCACCGCTCGTTCTCGTGCTGCTGAGCACCAGCAGGAGGTGGAAGGTGCAGGCTGGGGGGTGAGGGGTGGTGGTGTTGATGATGAGGTCTTGGCAGGTACAGCTGCTCCTGTGGGCTCCAAAGGAGGAGGTGACAGGATAAAGGAGCACCTTGCAGAGCGGGGTCAGAGGTCAGACGGTCAGCATGTTGTTCACAAAGCCTGCAGCGTCTCGTTACAGAGATGGCTCCAAGGTGGAGCACTGACACGCTTTTAATTTGAAATCAACAAACAGGAAGCTGTTTTTATAGATTTTAGCTGTAGCAGTCTAACAAACTGATCCTCCTGTTTGGATGTGATCAAGCAGCCAAAACAAATATCTCATGCACCGTTCCAAGTTATCTTCCTCTTTGAACCTGAGGGCTTGTGCATGTGCACCATCCTGCATCGCACATCTGTTTGATGCAGCACAAAGCTTACTGATTCTGACCGAGCAACTACAGACCTCAGAAGGTCCAAGTGAGGCTCCCCGCTGTCGGTTCCAGCCTCAATTTGTGTCCCTCGGAGCCGTGTGTGGCCTCGGCCCTTTGAACCACCGTGTGGCTCTCAGAATGTCTCCCCAGGGACGTTTTAGGCTACATGTCGTTAGCAGCCTGGGGGCTAACGGTCCACTGTCGGGCTGAGAGTCTGGTTGAGCAATCCTCTTCCTCTGGGCTCTAAGCAGTTCCATGTTTGATTAGGAAATGAGATTTGAAATAAAGAGCCCGACAGATTGATGCTGCAGACACGCAGCACAGAACTCCGCGCAGACTGGATGCTGCCCACAATGTCTGATGAGCGGAGATGGACTCAGTTTGGGAAGAGTTCAATTCAGTTCAATTCAAACTACAGCGCCTGACATCAGACATCCAGAAAAAAGAGGAATTAAAGTTTTCAAAAGCAAAATCTCAGAATGAATGTAAGAGAGCTGCTCCAACATGCAGCCACTGGAACAAGCTGTTACAGCTGTTAGCTGGATGACTGAGCATGAACTCTGAAGTTACAGCTGTTATTTTATTTCATGCACAGTGGACGAGCACTGCAGAGGAAGTAAAAAAAAAAAGATTCAATTAAGAGCTTCTGGATTTGCTGATTTGATTATTTTTCATAAATTTTAACCATAATTTATTTCATTTTTCTGTATTTAATGTTTTTAACCACAATTTTCAGGACTTTTTTTTCATTTTACATACATTACATTTGATTTCCACGTGGGAACTTCAGCTCGTTTTCTGTTTTGATGTCAGTTCAGGTTCAGTTTCAGCCGAGAGCCATGCAGCATTTTTCACATGCTCAAATGTAACAAATCCATTCTCTCACCGTTATAATATTCTATATTTAACATTTAGTTAACGAACAAAAAATAAATTTCATTTATGGTTTTGGGTGGAAATACAGAAATGTTTAAAAAGGTTTTCCAAAGTAGAGGTTTGAAACAAATAACATGGTGGATCTGCGTTGACGTGAGATCTGCATCTTTTAAAAACCAGGGGCTCAGCAGCCTGTTGCCGTTGCTCTCTCGTGCTTTAGAAACCAAAACGACAGTGAAGGTCCTTCTCCTGCATCTGAGTCACCACATCTTGATCTTGTTGCCTCAGGGGTGCACAAATGTTTTCTCTGAAAGGGCCACATTTAAAATCTATCAGAGAGGCTGTGGGCCAAATGCAACAATATAATGCATGAAATGCAAATAATAATAATAATTTAAGTAAAGTCCATTTATTTATAGGGATGGGGCTGATCCGATATCGGTATCGACCTCCGATACCAGCATAATTTACATATCGGATTTTTTTATCCAACCTGCCGATATTTTCCGATCCATGATGCACGTTGGCTTCAAGCTATGGAATGGATTTCCTGAACAGAGGCGTGTCTCATGAACCCAGAGTAATAAGACCCGCCTCAAATTCAGGAAATCCAGTTCATAGTTTGCAGCCAGCTACAGCGTGAGGACTGAGTGCGTAGCATCTTAGCTAACAGCTAGCCAACTTTTCATCATAACATGTCCGCTGTTTTACACTAAATACCGCAAGACAGCAACGTTCAATGCCTGCAGAGCCATAGCGCCACATTAAACTGCGGTCAAGTTAGTTTTGCATTAGACATTAGAGCTCCGTGGCCTCAGCAGGACGCCACTCTCGCTGAACCGAAACACAAGCGTCCCAACCGGGCCAGCCGCGTTCCTGTCTCGGTGGAGGGATATTCTCTCGTAAACAAGCGACAGGACATGGTTTGAGCAACAGGAAGTGATGTTTACATTTCAGAATAAAATACTTTTTTATTTATTTATTTTTGTATTGCGTTATTAGGTGTAGTCATAGTCATAAATATAATAGTTTAGTCATAGAATAGTCATAAATGATAGTTTGACAGCATTTTTGTACAAATAAATCCGTATAGAGCTAGGATTAGTCCGCCCGTGGTGATTTTATTTTGTAAATACGGAAGTTGTGCTCGTTCCTTTTCCTGTTGGTGCGACGTAATCTTCAAAAGTTGACTCCGGCACAGCTCCGTCATCCGGCAGAAATAGAAAATTTTCTAATTTTGACGGACTGCCGTCCGCTCTCCGCAGCTCGCCGCCGCCGTGCGGAGCCAGTGTAAATTCTGTCATTGATTATAATGGGTGCGTATTTGCTGCGGAGGTCGGACCGGAGCGGGGCGGAGCCGTAACGCATGTGGTGTAATTCCGGGGTGACCGAAATCAGACTGCCCGCCCTGGATTGAACAAGAAAAACACACCGCTGAAGCCACGGAGCTCAGATGTCCAACGTAAAACTAACTTGACCGCAGTCCAAGATATAGTTTACCCTCCAGGAGTTTTTTATCAGTACAACAGTAAACAATCATAAAAAAGCCTATTAATTAAAAATTACAAGAAAACTGTATAAAAAAATGAAACATAAACAGCTACATTATAAAGCGATGTAAAATACTAAAATCAGGAACATGCCTGTATTGGTTTATGCCAAGAACTTAGCAGATGTAAAGCTATTTAATATTTTATTTAATTTATTCATTCATTCATTTAAAAGAGACAAAATAAAACAAATTCATCAAAAAAAAAAACCATTGAATGAAGAGTGCGGAAATAATCAGAACAAGCGTTCAATACAAAAACAACTGGACTTTATTTGTTGCAGAAAACGTTTCACCCTCTATCCAAAGGGCTTTTTCAATTCAAATTTGGATAGAGGGTGAAACGTTTTCTGTAACAAATAAAGTCCAGTTGTTTTTGTATTTAACGCTTGTTCTGATTTTATCATGTCCTGGACGACTGAGAATCTTCACCAGCATAGTGCAGAAAGAAGAAAAAAAAATCTTATATCACCCCATTATTTAAAAGAATCCTGTATATAAAATAACTTTTTAAACAAACAATCACTTAAATTAATCACTTTAATATCCACTTTAAAGCTAGGAATTAAAAAAACCCGTTTTGTGTTAGCAGAATTTAATCGTAACTTTGTAACTTATCCAACATTAATAAAACTTACCTCAAGTTGCCTTTTTGGACATGCATGCATATATGTGTACACGAGAGGAGATTATTACAGCCTCATCTAAAATTAATGATGATGATGATATCGGAACTGGATCAGTATCGGCCGATATCCAGAGTTAAGTATCGGGATTGGATCAGAAGTAAGAAAATGTGGATCAGTGCATCCCTATTTATTTATTATACGGTCATTTAGCCTTCCGTTCTGTATAAAGAGCATTACAGAACAGCAGAGGCGGTCCGTGGCATGTACGAACTGAGCGGCCACACAGGGCGCCATCCAGCAGGGGGCGGCATAAGAGGAGACCCCGCTCCTTGTTTTTTTATTTATTTAAATCTTTTACAACTTTTGTTTTTAACAACATAACACAGAACACTACCACGCTGCTCCTGGGCCGCCCCACCCTTAATTTATTCACATGTCCTCAGTTTAATCACTGCAGCAGCTGCTGGGATGCATTTCCTCAACCCAGGTCGTCCGCCCCCTTCCACTTTTACTTTCGTTTTTGTTACGGAGGTGACATTACGTGCGGTCAGTGGAAAGATGGAAGAGAGGAAGAGTGAAGAGAAAGATTAAAAAGAGAGAGGCTCTGGAAACAGACAGCTAAATGTGTAATTCAAACATTGACACATGTTTCACTCAAACAGCTGCAGTTTGTTAATGAGAGATCAAACAGGTAAGACATGCTGTTGAATTTTGCTGCAAAACACAGTTCAAGTTAATTATCAAGTCAATGAATTTTGTGGTGTGTGGCATTGTGACATAACATACTGTTAAATAATTTAAATAATATTATATGAGTCTGGATGAAGACCTGCTCTATATGAAAAGTGCCCTGAAATGTTAGATAACCCTTTAATGAAATTGGCCTGAATTGGTCATAAGTCTTTGTAAAAAGGGGAGATTTGTGCAGTTATGACATTTTTTTAAACGTGATTTAGTGTCAGGAGTGATGAGGGGGTTGTTCCTGTCAGTATGAAGGAACAGGTGAGCTGTTCTAACTGTGTGTGAACAAACAAATATATTAATTGGTTAAGTCAAAATGTGTTTTCCATATCAAATGTGCTAAATCTTTACAGATAATTGTTCTGATGCAGGCTCAGTAAATGTAGTCCTCTGGTCAGATTCTTCTTTGTATCAAAAAGACTTCTTCAGTCTGAGGAGCTGTGACAAACTCAGTCATCGTTCCTCCTTGATGGAGAGGAATGATGGTTTGAGAGAGGAGTAAAGGAGGCCATCTTTGTGAAAAGAAACTGTCCATCATTAAACAGAGGTGGAGGCCTCCATGTTCAACTGTCCACCTCTTACAATGCTGTTATTGCTAGTATCTTACTGTTCATATAAAATATTTGATAATGTTCTTATAGAAACAATTCTTGAATAATGTTCATAATGTGTTAATGCTACATGTTTGTCTCAGGCTACTTCTTGTTCTGCCATTAACTCTAAATACTTATTGAATAGTTTATATATGTAGGTAAAACTAGATGTTGAACAACCCATTAAAATACACCAGAATGCAGGAAATGGCATCTATTTTATTCAAAATTTTCTGGGAGAGGACCCCCACTGGCAACCTAGCGGGGGGGGGGGCATTGGGGTTGCTCGCACAGGGCGCCAAATAGGCTAGGACCGCCTCTGCAGAACAGGTTGCATTGGTGGTGGTGGTGGGTCTGGGGGTCCTCCCCCAGAGAATTTTGAATAAAGTAGATTCCATTATCTGTATTTTGGTGTATTTTACAAAGGTTTATTACAGTAGAGTAAATGGTAAATGGAGCTTACTTATATAGCGCTTTCCAGCCCCCTGTGAGGGGCCCCAAAGCGCTTCACAGTACCAGCCATCCACCCATTTATACACATTCATACACCGGTAGCATCAGACTGCCATGCAAGGCGCCATCCAGTCCTACCGGGAGCAACTCGGGGTTAAGTGTCTTGCCCAGGGACACAACGAGGTATGCAGTGACCGGGGATTGAACCCCGGACCTTCCGGTCCTGAGCCGGTAACATGAAACAAAACATGCCAACTCTGTTATTGAAATGTCTGACTGCAAAGCATTTTTCATGCAACACCTCTGCAGCTCGGCAGGTAAGGGACGTTCACTTCAGGACAAATAGAGGTCGCTGACTGGTCAGTTGTTTACGTGCCTACTGGATTGATTGACAGGTGGCGTGACTCGTGAAAAAAAAAAGATTTTACTGACCCATTTGACACTATCATAATTTATTCCATATTTATTCAACATTTATTCAATATTATGGTGAATCTAAGGTACGAAATCCTAATGATGGTTTCTTAAATCTTCAGAGATGCTGAGTTAAAATTTAGGGGTGCTCAAGAAGGGTGTGTGATGGGCACCTACATGAGCTCATCGTTGTCAAAGGAAATGTTATTCAGCAGCAAGAAACTGCAGAGAGACAGTATGAAGTCTGTCAAGATAAAATATGTTATAATTATTTTTAAAGTAATGTACAAATTAGTCACTCCAGCTGTGTAGGGTCATTACAGTGGTCATTGGGCCAACTTTCCAATTAACATTAAACTTGGAATGACGGAGTGTTGTCAGGATTTCTCAGGCAGGAGCGAACCCAATTGTTGCAGACGACTCTGGATGCAGGAGGCACAAAAATATAGCTATTTAATAATAAAAAATCAAAATGGCTGACATGGCAGCAACTCAGACTGGAGATTGGAACATGACAGAACACGACAGAACACAACAGGACAGGACACGGTAGACCCAACGATTCATTCATTCATTCAACCTTTATTTATACAGGCTAGCCTCGTTGAGCCACGGGGACTCATTTACAAGAGGGACCTGTCTCACTCACACCCAGGGTCAATTTAGAGTTACCAATCAGCCTAACATGCATGTTTTTGGACTGTGGGAGGAAACCGGAGCACCCAGAGAAAACCCACGCATGCACGGAGAGAACATGCAAACTCCACCCAGAAAGGCCCCCGGACCGGGATTTGAACCGGGGACCTGCTCGCTGAGAGGCAGCAGCTCTACCAGTTGTGGCACAATATTGGCTGCCACGATGACGCGACATGGGACAAGACTCACAGACAGGCTTAAATACACAGACAAGACAGGACATGATTACAAACAGCTGGGAACGGAAGGTGGAATTAATCAAGAATAATGACACACTAGGGTGCACAGACAAGGGAGGCCCACTAGACGGTGCCATCACTGTAAACACCGTGATTCTTTGAAGGAAATTTTAATATAGTAATGAGGACAGCTTGGCGGGCCTTGACCCGTGGGCCCCACTTTGGGCACTCCTGCTCTCAACTTTGACTGTGTGCTGAAGTGGTTCCCAAGAGGAAACCAAACCTTTCAAACCTCTCAGGTTCTGCAAAACAGTTTCATATTCACTCATTTGTGCACTAAGCACAACCAGCTTAACCACTGGGTCAAGCCAACATTACAAAGTTCAGTTTCCATATTCTGCAGGTGTATTTTGATACCAGCACCGGATCTTAACCCTAACCCTTAAACAACACTGCAAATTCAGTGAGACTGCTCCTAAGGAGGAGCATCTGGGGAGAGGGAGATCTGGGCTTCTCTCTTCACCCGACCACTGACCAAAAATAAAGGAAGAGATGGAGACGGAGTCAACGCAGGCTTCGTTAAGTGATTGTTGTTGCAATTTGGGTCTCACAAATTTGATCTTGTGGCCATTATTGTCCAGTTATGATTCATTGTTATGGGTATGTTATCTAACAAACAAGGTTTCCAAAAACTGTTTTTCTCCATGACTATCTTAGCTGAGATATAGAACCGTAGTTCTGTTGTGCAACCATTTATTCTCCCATCAGTGTTTGACAGGAATCAACAGATGATGGAGGACAAACGCATCGTTTTAAAGAAGCTTCTCCTTCATCGACAGTCTTTAAGTGTTTGGAGCGGACTCAGAGCTCACTCTTCTTTCTTTCTTCGCACGTCATCGGGCTTTTTTCTGTCACCCCTCCTGCTGCTCGCCGTTCTTCGCCTCCATGAATAGCAGCGCTCTGCTGACCGACAGCGTAAATACCAGGATGTGTGGTCGGCTCGAACTGCTGCGACTTGTTCCTGAGGACAATACGTGTGACGGTGCGATGGAGACGGAGTGATGCTCTGCCAGCACTGGTACTCTAAGTGAGGAGAGGCTGAATACATACAGTATTCAGTTGCCATGACGACGTTTGAACTGTAGGTGCAGGGACATGATGTTCAAGTTATTTGTGTCACTTGAATTTGTTTTTACCAGAGCATTCATGCAGAGAATAAATTTAAAAAAACACTTCAACATTTGGCTTTAAACTATTTTAATAAAACAAAAACCTTCTGTTTGTTTTAGATATTAATCCACTAAACTATAAAGAATAAATTTTGTTTCCTGTTTGGATATTTCTGACAGTTTCCACATAATAAAGTAAAAATCTTGACTAAAAACTGCATTTGTAACCTAAAATTTAATTTATTGTATTAATGTTTGGGGAAAATCATGTAAATCAATTACAAAGCCCATTTTTATGTCATCCATCGAATATATTATTTTGTGAATTGAAGTTTTTGAAGTTTCCTGATTTAGTGGATTATAACATCTTGTCATTTATGTATAGAGCGCATCATAATGCATTGCCTTCTAATATCCAAAATAATTATGTGAAAAGATCCAGTAATTATAATCTTAAGGGGAAAGATGTTTTTCTTAAACCGCAATTCAGAACCAGTTTGAAGGGAAGATCTACCATAATTCAAGGTGTTAGACTGTGGAACGATTTAGAGTTAGCTGTTAAGGAAGCTAAATCAATCTCAATATTTAAGAAACTGGTAAAAGTCTATATGCAAAAAAATATATATGAATGTATTTCATGAAAAGTTTTGATATTTGAAATATTGCTTGAGTTAATTACTTGTTTTGACAATTTTTTGAATATGTTTATTTGAATGGTTTATTGGATAACAAAGGAGCAGATATAAGATTTGTTTCTTCATCTGCTGCCTTTCATTTTATATATACTATGTTTTGTAGTTAAAGATATGTTAATTGTTATGTTATGGATTTTAATTTTATTATGAAATGAATAAAGACTTCTAAAAAAAAACATCCCGATTTAATAACCGGGGGCACCCAGACTTGAAGTGGGGGCCTGTTGTTCTGCAGCCAGTCGCTCTGCCGCTGACGCACAGCGCCACTGTTGATTTTAAGTATTTACTGTTAGTCATTAATCATAAAGGCTCACCTAGGAACTGAGAAATGATGTTAACTTCACTAAATGTGTTAATTTGACACCAACAGGGTTAAACCAGGCAGATTGTTTCAGAGTGAATGCTGAGCGCTGAATGAAGAAGCTGAAACTGAGTTGTTAAAGCTAAAGGCTAAAATAAGCAAAATGGTATATCTGAAATAAGCAAAACACTATTTTAAAAGCTTTTAATAAATGACAACTACTACAAACGATATTGCTAAATGATAGGTAAAAGTGGCAATATAGCTTACTAGCTAAATGCATTAATAGGTAGGTTTGCTAAAAGTAGCAAAAAGCTAGCTGATGAAAATTCTAGCTTAAAGTTAAAAGCAGCAAAATGCTACCCAAAAGCTAATTGTAGCAAAAGGCTAGCTAAAAAAGTAATAAAAACACTAGATGTTAAAATGACGCTTATGACTTTTAGTTAGCAGATGGCTAGCTAAAAGTCTAGAGCATAATCCTACCTAAAAGTTAAAAATCATTAAAGGTGCAGTCTGCAGTTTCTGTAGTGCAGTCTGTAAGTTTTCTAAAAATATATTTTTAACATATTTCTTCACTCTGTCACTATCTCCTGACAGACTGATGTTAGACAAAGTAATCTCTGAAAAAAAAACTATAGTCCCCTTGCTTCTCCAGGTGTTACTAAAAGCATTTCTAAAAACCCACAGTGACCCGTTAACCAGCCAATAAAAACAGAGTTTTTAACCAGCCAATAAAAACAGAGTTTTTAACCAGCCAATAAAAACAGAGTTTTTAACCAGCCAATAAAAACAGAGCTTCTCACGCTCCTAACCCACGCCCCCGCCTGTCCCAGCCCCAGCGGCCGCGCACGTTCTCGTTCAAAGGATTGCAAAGCGATGCAAAACTGTTTTGTATGTGACACAAATGTATTAAATTCCCCTTCTTCATCCCTGATCTGGACTTTTCTTTTGTTTTTTTGCCAAAAGTCAAGTGATCGCTTCCTCCTCCGCTGACTCCATGACTGAAATGATGAGGAAATGAATGAATTTGTCACGAGCGAATTAAACTCGGGTTCAACGTGGCTGCGCGAGGCTCTGCAGATTTCATGGTGTTCTGGTGTGCTGGACCAGCGCTCCATGTTTTTATTTTATTTTTTAGAACGTTTTATTAACATATAAACACAGAAAATCGCAGCGGCTGCGACAGGACATG
>JBBPBX010114249.1:0-10356 GCA_038048925.1 Garcialebias charrua | reverse complement strand
ACTGACAATGTTCTGTCTGATAGAGTCTATTTTGTTGACAAAATAGCTCTGAAAGTCATCACAGGTAGACTGTGTGGCAGTTTTCAGAACATCGACAGATGGATTGATGACAGACTGGAGTGTGCTGAAAAGCGTCCTCGGCCGGTTGGAGCTGGTGGAGATTAAGTTGGAGAGGTACTGTGACTTGGCCTGTTTCACAGCGTTATCATACTCACAGAGACAGTCTCTCAGTATTCCCTGAGATACATGAAGCCGGTCGCGCTTCCATTTTCGCTCTGCTTGTCTGCAACGTTGTCGAAGAGCTCGCGTCGTTTCGTTGAGCCATGGTGATGGTCTGTTTTTTGAAGATGTCTGTCTGAGAGGAGCGATGGAGTCCATGATCGTCGTGCAGGTGTGATAGAAGGAGCTGATGAAGTCCTCAGGATGTAGAGATGGGTCCAGGCTGACAGCAGAGCAGAATTCAGTGCTCTTAAAGGCATCAGTAAACTCATTTGGAGTTAATGGGTTGATGGAGCGGCAGAAACGTGCTGGGAGAATAGCCTTTGGTGCAGGAGTGGTGAAAAATTCAAATAATATGGGAAAATGGTCTGAGATACAGGTGTCCAGGATCTCCACAGCAGGTATTTGAAGGCCGTGGGAGATAATTAAATCCAGTGTATGACCCAGGGTGTGTGTGGCCCCCGAGATCGACTGTGACAGGTTAAAAGAGTCCAGGAGGTTCTGAAACTCACATCCAAGCTGATTACTTGGGCAGCAGGTGTGCACGTTGAAGTCTCCACAGAAAAGCCAAGAGTCAAACTTTGGTAGCAAGTCCGCCAGTAGTTCTGAAAACTCACTGACAAAGTTTTTATTGTATTGTGGGGGCCTATAAAAAACGCCACACAAAATAGGTTTAGCAGATTCCAGCACAAAAATCATGCTTTCAAAACTGGAATAGTTTTTCTGAGGCAACAAACGGTACTTGAATGCATCACTGAACACAGCAGCCAGGCCCCCCCCCTTTCCTGCCCCACGCGGGGCGCTCAGGTGGGAGTAGCCATTTGGAAGAAGCTCAGAGAAGCAGCTGTTGTCTCCTGTTTTCTGCCAGGTTTCAGTAATCAAAAACAGATCCAGACGATGAGTTGAGATCAAATCACTTAATATAAAAGTTTTATTAGTAATTGATCTGGCGTTAAACAATGCTGCACGTACTGGAACGCTGCCAGTTACGTCACTCTCAGCTCGAGCGAGCGGGCGGAGGTGTTGTTTAACGCTGCCTCGCTTCACTGTTTTCCTCACCGGGGGGCAAGATGGATACTGGTCGCTGGCGACATGATTGATAGCAACAAGGCTTCTGTGGCGACGAGCGAAGGAACGGCGGACATCAAAGACGCTGAATTCAGGAGGTAAGTCAGCCGTCGGCGTGTTGTGAGACGAGAGATACTTTTTAAATCTCACCAGGACGCCTGCCCTCGTTCCGCGTCTTCTGCGCCGCTTGTTGCGTGGCAGCGTGGTCGCGTTGCGTTGTAGGTAGGCTGGGATCGAAGCCAGGAACGGTGGTGGTGGAGGAGGCTTGAAATGTCCATATTTGCCAGTAGCCGGTGTGTTGATCAGCGAGTCTCGGAGACTTAGAAGAGTTGAGCGATCATAGACCAGGAGCGAGGATGCATCGTCGATGAAAAGAAGGCAGAACACGAACAGCAGTAAAAAGTTCAGGAGACGAGTTAGACAGCAGCCCGTGACAATAGGCGCCATCTTGGAGAACTTGGAGAACGCCATCTTGTTCTAGAACCTGAACATAGTTCTCTGCATTAATGGTGCCTTTCCAGACATGCAAGCTGCCCATGCCACAAGCGCTCATGCAACCCCATACCATCAGTGATGCAGGCTTCTGAACGGAGCGTTGATAACAACTTGGGCTATCCTTGTCCTCTCTGGTCTGGATGACATGGCGTCCCAGTGTTCCATAAAGAACTTCAAATCGTGACTCATCTGACCACAGAACAGTCTTCCATTTTGCCACACTCCATTTTAAATGACCCCTGGCCCAGTGCAAACATCTGAGCTTGTGGAGCTTGCTTAGAAATGGCTTCCTCTTTGCACTGTAGAGTTTCAGCTGGCACGGATGGCACGGTGGATTGTGTTCACTGACAATGCTTTCTGGAAGTATTCCTGAGCCCATTCTGTTATTTCCTTGACAGTGGCATTCCTGTTTGAGGTGCAGTGACGTTTAAGGGCCCGGAGATCACGAGCATCCAGTAGAGTTTTACGGCCTTGACCCTTACGCACAGCGATTGTTCCAGATTCTCTGAATCTTTTGATGATGTTATGCACAGTTGATGATGATAACTTAAAAGTCTTTGCTATTTTACGCTGGGTAACACCATTCTGGTATTGCTGCACTATCTTTCTGCGCAACAATGGTGGAATTGGTGATCCTCTTACCATCTTGGCTTCTGAGAGACACTGACACTCTGAGAAGCTCTTTTTATACCCAATCATGTTGTCAATTGACCTAATTAGTGTTAATTGGTCTTCCAGCTGTTCGTTATATGCTCAATTTCCTTTTTCCAGCCACTTATTGCTACTTGTCCCAACTTTTTTGGGATTTGTTGACACTGTGAAATTTTGAATCAACATATTTTTCCTTTAAAATGTTACATTTACTCAGATTAAACTTTTGATCTGTCATCTATGTTCTATTACGAATACAATATTGACATTTGCCATCTTCACATCATTGCATTCAGTTTTTATTCACAATTTGTTTAGTGTCCCAACTTTTTATGTGAAATGTAAAAGCTTTTGCCTTGGTATAAAAGTAATATTTCAACAAAGATCACTTCAGATTAATGGAGTTACAAGGGAAAAAAGATACATAGAAATACCGTTTAAAACAAGGGCCTGATTGGTGATCTTTATCTCAGCTTTGTGTGAGTTGAATCCACTTAGCAGTTAGCACAGCACTGTCGGATCACGTTACTCAAAAAACACCTAAAATAAAGCGTAAAGCCAACAAACAAAACAAAATTAGCAAACAGTTAAAAAAAACAGTTTATAGTAAGTGCGGATCGTATAAAGTGTTTAAAGTTGTTAATTCCGCTCCAAGTAGAGCAAAGCGTATTTATAAGCGAACTCTCCCGGCCAATAGGGGGCGCTAGGGCGCCGCCCCACTGGATCTTCTGGAGTTATTCAGCATTTTACATTGAAAACAAACAAAAAAACAATAAAACGAAATAATGATAAAAAAAATTGTTTCAAAATATAAGCATATAGGTTTTTATTTGTGTAGGATAAATATTTTATGAGTAATGATGAGTTACATTGTTTGTTTAAAAAAACGTTTTCTGATTGGTGACGTATTTCTGGTCCTGGGGGCGCATAAATCTTATCCATAGACTCCCGTTATAAATGGCGCATGCGCAGTTACTGGACACATCCAACGTGAGCTGTACCGACCGATAATGTGCTTCTGGCCTTTTTTTGTTGTTGTCTGGGAAACGAGCCGTGCAGTGACTCAAGCCAGGTAGGTTTTAAATCATTCAAAGCCCTTTATCTAATGCCTATTTGCCATTTCTGACTGATATGCCTCTTAACTTTTAGAAGTCTCTGTTTGTGAAAAAGCCTTCAGCTGACTGTTTATTCTAAAAGTGGCAACTGGTGAGTTTGTTTCTGGAGCTACCATGCTATCTAATGCTTATATTATTATACAGGTATTACCATTTCTGACTGATATGCCTCTCAACTTTTAAATGGCTTTGTTTGTGAAAAAAGTCTTCAGCTGACTGCAAGTGGGAACTGGTGAGTTTGTTTTTTCTTTGTTTGCTTGTAGTTAGGATGTCAGCGCTAGCCTCCAGGTTATTGTATTGGACTCTGATGGCTACATTTATTTCAATTTGCTTGTAAAAAAATCAAACATTAATAATTTTATATACTAAATGTCACTGGTGGTGTTTTACTATTTCTTAACACTGTATTGATCTGGAGAATGAAAACAAAGCCTCTTGCAAGTAACTAGCTCCTATTAACATTGAAACATTTAAGGTACATTTATATGGTGAAATGCTATATATGCTAAGGTGCATTAGGACCTTTAAAATTAGGAATATTTAAGAGAACCGGTACAAAAAAAAAGAGCTTGATTCTATTTATATTATGAACTTGTATTACTATAATTTATATATAATTTATTTATTTATATATTTTTTGTTTGTTCTTTGTTGTTTTAGTGAGTCAAATTGGTTCTTCTCATCCTGAGCATTTAATTGTTCTGTTGACCTTGTGTTAATCTGCATTTGATAAATAAACACGATTTGAACTTGAAACTTTTTTTTTTTTTTTTCATTTTTGAGAAATTGGAACACCTGAATTCAAAGATCTGCATGGGTGAGCATTGAGCAAATACTTTTAATTTATTAGGTGTTGGGCAGAGTCACACTCAGAGATGACAGTGAGAATATTGCAGCCTATGATATGTGCAATTGGCAATCATTCCTATTAATTAATTATCTTGTATTAGATCAGATGATAAAAAGCCACCAAAGCCAATCAGTACATGTATGCATCTGTAGAAGCATAACATGGACTCAGTGATGCTAGAATACTGGCAAAATCTCAAAAATCTCATATATTAATCAACGGATCGGTGTTCAGATTCCCTGAGTTTGAGTCATTGACCAGCAGGAAAGTGAGCATCAGATCCAGTTCAAAATTTCTGAATGACTCCAAGTTCCTCCCAAGTATTTCATAGAATTTTGTTCGGTGCATCCTTCCTTCAACTCTGACAAGGTTCCCAGTCCCTGATGATAAAAAAAAAAAAGAAAAAAGAAATTAAACATTCCCACATCATAATGCGGCCACCACCATGCTTCACTGTGGATGATGTTCTCAGCAGGAGGAGAGGTGATAGATTTGCATAATTTAAGGTGATGTTCTTATAACAGTGGGAGTTTGATCTCATCTCACCATAGCACTTAGGGAAGAAACTCTAAAAAGCCCAGAAACAAATTGACAAGAGCATCTCTGTATGACTGTGCCAGAGGCATTGTATTGCCCATAAACAACTCTACAAATGTTCAAGCAGTAGAAATATTGCATCATATACTAGTACATATGTATTTTTACCATTCAGAGGAGAGAAACAGGTTTATCATTTGACTTAGTTGAAGAAAAATATTAAACTATTTTCAGTTTTTCATAAAGCACGGTTATCAACTTTATAAACTTCACTAATTTCAATTTGATTATTACAGTTTCTAACACACCAAATACAACGTTATTTATGTTATGTGGATAGACTTGTGTATTAAATATTCTGAACAAAAATTGGGCTGAAATTTTGACTGAGCTTTGAAACCATCCGCCCATCCATGCATCCATCCATCCATCATTCATTATATTTAATTATTCCTTGTTCTTATATTAAAAATCAAACAAGATGGGAAAAAAAGTGTAAAGAAATGGGCAACAATTAAATATTTGTGCATGTCAAACTTAACTAAAAAGATGGCATAAAATCACAAAAACAATTTACTGTATTTATAGTTTTCCAAATCCTTATTTAGAGATGTTTTACACATTAGGTCTGATTTACACATTAAGACCACAATGCAAAGGATTATTGTTGTTGTTTATCTGTTCACTTTTCTTCATATTTTATTGTATCTATTTATTTTTAATGAAACTTTAGCATGTTCAAAAAATGCATAAATAGTTTGGGACTTGAAACAAATACTCATGTAATGATTTATTTTAATGACATTTTACAATATGTATCTTCTTTGTGCCTCAGTGGGAAGAAATTGGAGAAGTAGATGAGGACTATGCCCCCATTCACACCTACCAAGTGTGCCATGTCATGGAACAAAACCAGAACAACTGGCTGCACACCAACTGGATCCTGACTGAAGGTGCCCAGCGAGTATACATTGAGCTCAAGTTCACCCTGAGAGACTGCAACAGCCTGCCTGGAGGAGTCGGGACCTGCAAGGAGACTTTTAACATGTATTACTATGAAACAAATGGCGATGATGATGAAATGGAGGATGGAGGGATGAGGGATGGTGCTGGAATGACTGAAGAGGAAGACAGGGCAATGAAAGAGAACAGATATATCAAAGTTGACACCATAGCCGCTGATGAAAGTTTCACTGAGCTGGACCTGGGGGATCGTGTGATGAAGCTCAACACAGAAGTCCGTGATTTAGGACCTCTGACCCGGAAAGGCTTCTACTTGGCATTCCAGGATTTAGGGGCCTGCATTGCTTTAGTTTCAGTGCGGGTATTCTACAAACGCTGCCCGTTCTTGGTAAAGAGTCTGGCGGAGTTTTCTGACACCATCCCGGCCTCAGAGGCATCACAGCTGGTGGAGGTGGTGGGCCGCTGCATCAATAACTCTGTGCCTTTGTACGAGCCTCCACGGATGCACTGCAGCACAGAGGGAGAATGGCTGGTGCCCATTGGGAAGTGTGTTTGCAAGCCAGGGTTTGAAGAACTCAATGGATCTTGTCAAGGTAAGATGAAAATGCCTAAATTATACTAAAATGATCACATTATTAAGGAGAGCTTGACTAAATGGTAATTGGTAAATTGACTGTACTTATTCCGCATCTTTCTATCTTATCAAGATACTCAACGTGCTTTAGACTACAATATGTGCCTTCATTTACCCATTTATACAACGCTATACTATCAGAATCAACTTTGCCATTGTACAGTTAAGTACAGCAAAACTTTGTTCTGTACAGCCATCTGAAGAATAGACAGAAGTATGCCGGAGTTGTGGCTCCCTATGAGTGTTGCCCTTATTGCTTAGACAAGAAAAGGGGAAGAAAACATGAGTAGACAAGGTATATAAATTTTTTTATAAAATAAATAAAAAAATCTCACACCGTGTCCTTGAGGCAGGGTATGGTGTAATGTAGCAAAATATCTACCTCAGCAAGTAACATAGAGATAAATGACACATCTTGGTTTCAGGGGATGACAAGACGGTGAGAGTGTCCATGAACAATTCCAGATAGTTTCCATAGTCCTAATAAAGATGTTACAGTGTCTCTCAGCCGGACTGATAAGGGTCCACAGATGTTCTCAGGGGGTAGGAGGGGATCAGAGCGTCTTGTTTCCATAACATCCAAGGAGAAAATGAGGTAGTCAGCCTTCCAAGGACAGAGCCAGATTCAGATTTCAACATTGTTTTGGGGTCAGGCTAAGTGCTTTAATTTCTGTGTCTCCCTTTTACAGTGTCGCTAGTACATCTCATGTCGACTCCAAACAGACGAATTGTGATTACAAATATTAATACTTATGCCAAAGTCGGGCTTACAACTTCTCCAAGATCTCTTCCTTCCAACTGTCCGTGAACACTACATCTTTACTGCATCTATACAAAGAATAATCAGAGCTTCATCACATTCATCAGAGGCAATGGAGAGTTCAATGTCTTGCCCAAGGACACGTTGTCAGAATTGAACCTCCAACTCTTGCATTAAAGAACGACTGCTCTAACCACTCAGTCACAGCCGCCCAACTAAGATCCTAATCTTTCTTTTTTCTTCTTCTTCATTATCCAGATCTCCCATTTTCATTTATATTTCAGGTTTGTATGTGCACTTGTGTTTGTTTTGATTGCTAACTTCATCCTGTTTTTATTTTCTCATCCATTCTCATGTTTATTTTTAGGGCTATGAGCCTTAGTGTGTGTGAAAAGATCAGCTTGTTCTTTTTCTGAGAGTGTTCTTACTCTGTGTGCATGTGTGCGTGCTTCTTCTTTGCTTAGTGGAGGGCATTCCCCAGAGCCCTGCAGCACTTTGCTGCTCTCATAAAGCCACTGCTCTGCTTTGACTCGTGCCCAGACGTTCCCTGCTCCGACCTTAACTGCCATTACCACGGGCACCCAGCACCTCTGTCCTTTTTGTTTCTCTCCCTTCATTCTGTCTAGCCTTTTTCTTTAGTGTTTTTGAATTACTCAATTCACTGACTTGCACTCCCTGTTCATATGAAACCGAGTATCTCAAACTACAATGGATGTTTTTCAGTTATCATTTATTGAAGCAGTAAAGGCTATGAAAACAACAAATGAATATGTTTACTGGGTACAATGTTTATCTTCACACCAAGTGTTACTGTTTAGGTATCCATTTCAAGTGATGAACTAACTGATTTGTCTCAGATCTGCTGCTACAAAAGAAAACCTCTTCAAGTCTTCAAATTCAAAGATCTGCTTAATGTTAGAGTCTCAATCATCTACATGAAAATTAGTATGAAAATTGAACAGTGTGTGCATTTTTTTTTCTATGAACACTTTCAGTTCTTGTTTTTTATAAAAATGCACACGTCTTATTTTTAATTACCTTGTCTTAAGCTAATACAATAATGTTTGAGTGTCATCAGAGCTGATTATGAATACTTTACACAAAATGGCAAACACAAAAATACTGAGTTGGGCCATGCATTACAGAAATGCACAGCTTTTCAAAGTTTATAGTTTTGTGTGTACCAATAATACAGTATATCATGTCATTAAGTAGACAAACTATTATTTTAAAAGCAAAAATTCTACTTCATTCATGTAATCATCCACATTCCAACAAAACCTTTATTTTAATAGCTGTTTCTATCTGACTTAATTTGAATCTACTCCACCCATTCTCAATAAAAGCAACCCGCACATATTTTTAATTTATTTTTGTTTGTTTTTTTGTTTTTTTGTGACTCACTATATTGGATTTTTGGCCGATATGCCGATATGTTAAAATGTATTTGGCCGATAAACAATGCCAATAACGATATTTTTATTTTCCCCTAGACCTACTTACAGAGACTAGATAACTTTATCTGCTGTGAAATTAAAATAATACATTATTCTGTACAGTCTTTGTCAATTTGGCCTGCAAACAAATGCAGATGCCAAAAAGGGGGCTGAAAATAAAGTAACACTTTTTTAATTGTTTTATCTTTATTCATTTCATATCCTAAAAACAAATTAAATATATTTACAATAAAAATAAAAGAAAAATAATACAATGAAATGAAAGGTAGCAGAGAGAAGACATTTTTCATATCTGACCCTTTTTTCTCATGAATAAATTCAAACAATAACATTCTTCAGCTATTAAAACAATAAAACAAAAAAATGAAATCCTTCTAGAACAACAATTTATACGAGTACACATTATACAGTTTCATATTTTTTCAGCAATCCAAACTTGATCAATTTCTTAAACATGTACATTGACTTGGCACTTTTAATATCATTTTCCAGATTATTCCACAATCTCACTCCTTGTATCGAGGTACATTGTTCTTTCAAACTGGTTCTAAATTTAGTTGTTATGAACATCTCCGTCCCCTTAAGATTATAGCAGCTTTCTCTCTTTGAAAAAAATATCTGGATGTTTAAAGGTAATGCATTTTTTGGTGAGCCCTATACAGGTAGTCCCCGACTTACGAGCGAGTTCCGTTCATCCGAGGCGCTCATAAAGCGAAAATTCATAACTTGGAACGGCCGCCACGTGTCTCGTAAGTCCGGAATTTCGCTCGTAAGTTGGAATGGTTTTGCTAGCGCGACTACAAACACTCGTTTTTCATCGAAAAACTGCTTACGAGTGCATAAAAATGATCGGAAACGTGTGTACACATGTTTAGCTAACGAACTGTGGTGAAAAAACAAAGAAAAACTCGGTATTTTTTGCGTTTTTCCAAAAATTTGCCAGCTCGTAAGTCCGGAACCTCGTAGGTCAGAGCGCTCGTAAGTCGGGGACTACCTGTACATAACTAATAAAATTTTATAATCAATCAATTTGTGGAATTTCAATAATTTCAGTTTACAAAATAATACATTAGATGGATGATGGCTATGTTATCGAGTGATGACTCTTATTGCTCTTTTCTGCAAAATAAAAACAGGATTTGTAGTTGTCTTACATGCCTTCCCTCATACCTCAATACAATAGACCAAGTGTGGAACAATTAATGTATTGTACAACATATACAATTAAACAAGTCCCTGACTTTATACAGCAATGTAATAGATTTAGCTAATTTTGTTCTTAAATAATTTATGTGAGGTTTCCATATTAGTTTCTCATCAACCACAACACCCAAAAACTTTACTTCATTAACTCTACTAATCTCTACACCAATGTAAAGTAATGTAACACTTCAACGGGATTATGTTTAATTCAAATTTATTCATGAAATTAACTCTCTTAACACAATGACAACACTTGAACAGTGCAAATTTGTAACTTTTCACAAATCTAAACTCAACGGCGTACATGGAGTCATAACGTCATGCTGGTGCTGCATGCATCCTTGTCACTGGGTTGTCGTACAAAAACAGCATATCTATCTATATATCTATATATCTATATATAT
>JBBPBX010114248.1:0-10357 GCA_038048925.1 Garcialebias charrua | reverse complement strand
TATTGAGTAAAAGAACACACCCAAAAAAAGTGTTTTGGCATGAAAGTACATTTCTAACCTCAAACCAAAGCTGCCTTTTCCCATCCAGTACTTTTATAACATGGGATGAGGGAAGGTTAACAGGATTCATGTTGTATCACAAAGTGTTTGTGATGCAATGTTTCAAACGTGCCTTGTAATCGTCACACAAAACCAGCAACACTCCATCAACCGGAGCTATTTCTGCTTCAGAAGAACTCTAGTTCCCACAAGTCCCCAATCCCCAGCCTATCATTTACATGAGAATGATCATAAGTGAGGTTTTTTTTTTCTTAGCAAGAGATTCATGTTCTGCGGTTCATTTGTCGAGAGGTGTAGCCTTTTAGCTCAGAGGGGCAGCCACAGTCCTGCAGCAATATACAGCAGAAAAATGGGTCAGTGGAAAGGAGAGGGGTAAGTTTCTGGATCAATGGCACAGACTAGTGGAGAAGGCATAAGACTGCAATTTATCTGATGAATGCAAGTCCAGTTCAGAAACCCTGAATCTGCCTATTGATGTAATTCTCCTTCATATAAAACCATCAAATTTAAGCAGCACTCAGTCATGAGCTCTCTTCTGTTTGACGTGCCAACCACCTGATACTGTATGCATACAGTTTTGCCTCTTCCTCTTGCTGCTATAGAAATTAATTCAGATAAGAAAGGTAGGCACGTGTACCGAGAAGAAATACCCTGCCTGTTCCCCGACTCAATAAATCAAAGAGATGGTAAGAATCTGCCAACATTTGTTGTCTTCAAAGATGACAAATCGATCACTACTTAGCTAATAAACAGAAAACATTCTCAGTAAGTGAATTTATAGTGGGAGGGGTTGTAAGCAATCTGGGCAGCATAAAATATTTTCTGTATTTTTTCTCCCTTTATAACTGTGAGACCTGAGATGGGACCTCCGTTGGGAAACGCTGGGTTGCAAGCATCAAATAAGTGAAGCTTCAGAACTAAAGAAATAGAATATATGTCATGGAGGCAATGAGTGTGATCGAATTACCTCCTTTTGATTGATGGACGCATGTTTCCAGTTTCATTTTGTTCCTTGGATGGGATCGAATTCAATGCAGTTTTGTGTAGTTTATTTCCAAACTTTGGCCCACTTTTGTTCAACTGGAGCCAGTTGAAATGTTAGGGCCTCTTCTTAGGTTTGTAGAGGTAGAAGTAAAATTGTGATCTAAGACCTTGCAGACATGACAGAAACCTTTTAAAGCAACTCGACCACTCATCAAAATTATGTGAGGCGATATCTTTGAGGCGATATGGTGACAGGAAAAGCAGACTTTTAGAGAAGATCAATGGTATATTTTTTCCAAAGCTGACTGAGGTAAAACGGATGGCACTCAGTGGTGTAGAGTTTCTTAAAGCAGTGAGTCTGTCCCTTTTTCTCCTTCTGCTATTCACTTGTAAGAATTATGAGGAGGACAATATTAATACTGACCTCCTTTTTATCTTATTTAATCTACTTATTCAGATTGAATAGTAAATTCACGGATTCTGTTCTTTTTCAGTTTACCCAATATTTCTGTGATCTTTATGATGGATAAATACACAAAGCCATTAAGTGACAAAGACGTTAACTTAGTTTGATATGTCAAAGAGACACTATCATTTATTTAAAATAAATCAACTAAATTAACACCATTACACTTGATTGACATGATTTCACTTTCTTTCAATTCAAATACGTCAGCACACTTAAATTCAACACAACAGACATAAATATTGGATGTAAACATATTTAGTCTGAGGGCTCTTTAAACTTAAAATAGTTTCCAGCTTAGGTTGAGAGGGAAAAAGATTTAGGAGGAGAAATTTATGGAGGAAGAAAAGTTAAGAGTCAGGGAGTTATCTTGATGTGTTTTAACCAGAAACATGGCAGTTCTCCGGCCGATTAAAGCTACACGTTGGTACCCTTGGCAAAGCATTTGACGACTTGTTACCTCGTGAAGATGGTCAGTCTCCCTCGGTCCAGTTTGGTCAGTTCGTTTACCATTCTCAGCGTCTCCAGACGTGCGCCTTGACTCGAACCGAAAGTAACGGCAGCTCCTGGTGCTGTTGTTCAAGATAAGACGTTCCTTAAAGGAATGTCAATAAAAGAGAGCTTTTCAGCTGTTGAAGATGGCTTATAACTTGGCATGTTATAAGTCTTTAACTGAATGACATGGTCATTAGCGTGTTGACCAGACGATCATCAGTTCTTTGGGGAACCTCATCAGGGGTTGAGGACCTCAGCAAACTCCGTCTGTTCCAGCAACAGCTTAGAACTTTAAGGAAGGATCTGTGATCAGTGACTTGTTGTTTCCCCATTGGTCCAAACGAACCAGTGGGATGAAGGTCACTCGGATATCAGTTTTTAGAACAGAGAAGAAGTTGTTTAGAATGAAGAGAGAGAAACAGATTGACTGGAGCCAGCTTCATAAAACAACTGATTGAAACTGCATTCTAACTTCTAACAAAACTGATCGAGTTCAGTCTGACATATTAATTCACTTTCACCGTTTGATTCATCATATGAAGAAGTGATCATTATTTTGAAATACCATTGGATTTCCAACTTGAATTAAACAGTTTGAATTAAACAGTCTTTGACTTAACAAACATTGAATTCAATAATGCTTATACAAGTAACACAAGGTTATTCATTAACACAAAAATAGAGGAATAAGAGAGTCTCTTATGACTTATTGTGTTTTGATTCAAAATAATGTAATAAAATAGTGTTAATGTCTTTTTTCTGAGAGTATCAGTGAAAAGGTGTCACTGGGACAGTTCAAGTATCAGAACGGGCATGGTCATGCCCACTACATCTCCCCCCTTTTGGAAGTCATCGCCAGTCCTTGGGGATGGGGTCCAACACGAAAGGAAACCTTGAACTGTCTCTGATCTTGAAGTAATCCAGCAAGTGGAAAAAAAAAAAAAATTATAATCCCATAAAGTTTTTGGAAATTCCATACTGTTCGGAGGTAATCCCATTGCGAAAAGCTTTTAATCCCTTGGAAAACTGAGTCTGTTAACTCTTGGCAAACAAAGTCTGTGATCCTTTGGGAAACAAAGTCTTATAATCCACAGCGGTAATTCCACAACGATTAGTTTTGTTGATTGATCAGCAACAATTGTTTTCATAATCAGCATGTAGAGGGGATCCCTCGATTGACGCAGAGGAGGCGACCCTTGGATGAAGGTTGAAGACCAACGTTGAAGTATCAGGTCCCCACATCGAAGGTTGAAGGCTGGTTGGTTTCCAGTCCGTGCCACTCTGGTTCTATGTGTCATGCAATTATGTGGTTTTAGGTGGGCCTATGATTGGGATTTTACATTAGCCTCACCTATATGCACCTGGTATGTAAGCTATCATGGTTTAGATCAGCTATAACTACCAATTAAGGGGTGGATCATTCATCAAAAGTTAAATATAGGGATCTACGTCTATAGACGGTTCAGGAGGGCTTCTGTAACGAAGGCCTCTTCTTCCAAACTATTCCTCCATTCATAACTTAGCTTAAAGTTAAACTAAAATAGAAAATATAGTTTGGTCTAAATGTCTGTTGTCCTTTTAGACGACGACGTTAAGATTTGGTATTCCCTATAAATTTAGAAGTCTATGGCGAGACTCATCAAAATGAATAGATAATCTAGAATAGAAATGATCGAATCGGTTCAATTTAGAAATTGCGAGACCAGTGTAGTTTATGGTACCTAACGTAACTTTAAACTACATTGACTCTTCAATGACTGAGGTTTAACAAAATGAGACTGCATGTTGGCATAGTTAAATCCATTTAAGTCTTTAACTTATCATTAATAAAAACCTCTTTTGGCTGGGAGTGTTCAGAAAACAATATCAAGCTTCAATAACAACAAAAGTAGCAATTAAGCAACTAGAAAACAACGTTTTACTGCTTCAACTCACTCTGGTCGTCAGATTCCAAGATGTATCACACAAGAAAAACAGGTCTTAGCTTTATTACCGATGTCAATTAAATCCCGCAGATTTAAACGGTTGTTAAGGTTAGTTTTTTATTGTGGGTTTTTAGACTTAGCGTTTCTAAGTTCTAGTTGGAGCCGTTTCTTTTCGCAACTAGTATAGTTTAAACCGTATAGTTTATTTACTATCCTGTGCTTGGACGACCTTAATTTCCCATGAAGTCTGTGAGTTTGCGAGATCTTTGTCGTTTGTGGGGTTATTGAAATCTTTGTCTTTGTCTTGGGCATGACCTAACATCACCCCCCTGAGGTCATGGGGGACCACGAACACAGGTGAGGACGTCCGTCCATGGGCACAAGTTAGGATGCCAATGTTTAGTTTAAGCTGTTTTCGCAGCTGAGAGTAGACAGTACACAGGAACCTTTTAGGTTTCGGCCAACGTTTCTTCTTACGTTTACCTCTTTCTGTGTAATTCAGGTGTGTCACAACTGTCGGCGCAGTCGCAGGTGCGTCTGATTGCTCAGACTGCGACGGGTCACTGTCGTTGTGTGTGTTTTCCCACTTCTTGACTGAAGAGGGGCTCTTTGAGTCTGTAGAAACTATGCCATTTCTGATTAGTTCTAGACTCAAATGCTCTTGAACTAAGGTTTCATCGAAAGCTTGGCTGATTGCCGATTTATCTATCCCAGAGGACAGAACAGCGTCTTCGGTGTGGGATCCGTGGATCTCCACACCTTCTTCTACCTGTGGTAGGTAGTGTTCAGTGAGTGCTGATTGTTCCAGCTCGCAGAGGATGTTCACATGTTGGGCCAGGGTTGGGTCCAACTGTTGGGACTCTTCTGCCTCATCTCTATTTGAAGGTTCACTTACCGGGCTAGTGTTCTCGGTTGAGGAGTCATCCGTGCCTTCTGCGGTACCGTCTGTTAGACAGACCGTGTCATGACCTTCAGGATGTTGTTGTGTGTCAGCAACTGGTTTGCTGTCAACATCCATGGCAATGTTGGTAGTAGTGTGCGCTGAGTTATTTGTGTGCTCTGAGTCTTTGTGAAAGACAGTGCTACACATCGCTCCAGGTTGGTCAATGTTGATAGTGTCATTATCAATGATAACGCCACTCATTGTATCAGGTTGGTCAAGCACAGTAACATTCAAATCTACTGACAAACTACTTACTTCCTCTGTCTCTTCCGAGCATAGAGGTGTTGGGCCATTTTTTCGGGACATTCGTGACTCTTTGCACGTCTTGAACTGTTCTGTTCGAGGCGCGGGAGGTGCAGTTCCAAGGCTCGGGGGTGTCTGTTGGGACCACGCATAGTTACATGAGTATAGGTCCTCATCCTTCAATTTCTTTTGAAGTCCACCCACCGATTGACCTCGGTTTTCACCCATCTGGTTCGATCTGAACCGTTGTGGGTCTCTTAGAGAGTGAACACCTACCTTTTGTGGTTCGTTGCTTGTCTCAGATTTTTCAATCTGAGGTGCTTCAGGGGCGGGGCTCCCTTTAAACCATTTTGAGTCACTGTTCCGGCTGGCACCAACATTTCGTTGTTTGTCAGTTTGAAAATCTTGTTTATGCTTGCGTGCATTATCCAACTCTTCTAACAACTGACGTATGTTCTCCATCTCCTCTGAGGTCAGAGGGCCTTTGATACGACAGTGTTTATTCTCGCTTTCCATAGGAGAGAGAACCTCTTCTATTTTTAGCGACTGGGATACGACCTTTTGACCTGGGTACACCTCAGAGGGTGTTTTGCTTCGCATGTGAGCCTCAGCCGCAGTTACAGCACACTGTTTCAAGGCTTTTTTTCTAAACTGACGTTGTAACTCAAGGCCTTTTTTGAGAAGTTCTTCTCTTTCTCGTTTGCTCTTCTTCCTTATCAATTCAAGCTTTGCTTCGAGCAGCTTGAAAGCTTCAGCCTTGCCTTGCATATTAGCGTAAAAAACCTTTACAACACCCCGTTTTATTTCATCCAAAGATGTTACTTCTAATTCACACCAGGTGTACAATGGCAACTTGAATCTAATATCAGAGATTAGATTATTTCTGAAAACAGATTTGAAAAGCGTCTGCTCTTCCAGGCCTGGTTCCTTTATGTCACCTGCATACGCCTTGAAAATCCTGTCAAAGAAATGCAAAGGATGTTCATCTTTTTCCTGCAAGACATTTCGGGCAGCTAAGTAGTCACCACACAATGAGAGAGATTTTCTCTCTGTGCGAGGTGCAGGGGGAGCAGGTCCTCGGCTTCGGGGTCCCTCTTCGGATCCTTTGATGTATGAGTCTACTAGAGGCACATACTGTATGAGCCTTGGACGCGCACCTTCTTGAACTTCCATCTTTGTTTTGATTTTTTTTGTGAAAATCAATAAGACAGTTTGTATTATAATGTGTGCAAATAAATCTTCACTTTTAATGTAGCACTGAGTCAAATAAACTAATCAGCTGAGGTTTACGCGTTTCACTGTGTAATAAGTATTCATAGGTACCTTTTTCCAGGTTTTTACCCTCAATGAACTTTGTAAAAGTTAAATGCACTCTTGCAGTGTTAACTTTAAAATAGAACTTACGTTCAAACAACAGTTACTAACTAACCCAAGCAGCCTGATTTCCGTTTTTTCTTACTCAAACACTTTTTAAAAGATTTGAAATAAATGCAATATTCACACTAAAATGTTCCCAGGAAGCTGCTCCATCATGCCTTAAAAAGATGTATTGCAGTTTGGCTAAACTGTTTTGCTGTATTTTGACAGTCATCAGGAGTGAAAATAGGATCTCTTGTTTGTTATTTTAAATATTTTTTTATTTAAAATAAACTGGAGTTTTTGTATGCTCAACATAACATTACAGATGTTTTAAAATAAATGCAGAGGGTTTAGCATCTATTCTGTGTAAATGTTTCTTGTTCTCATACTTTTAAACCAGCAGATTGCAGGTTTTCAAAGCTGAAATTTACCACAATGTGACTGTAATTACTCATTCTGGCCGCTATAGAGGCGCTGTTGGCTCTAAGGCCGCGTTGACTACCTTTTAGCATTTAGCCGTAGCTTTAAACTAAATCGGATAAACGTCAACTTTTGGGATGAGTTATAGCCTGGATGTGACAATCGCCTAAACAAACGTTCATTTAAGAAACGAATGGATTTGTTTAAAATGTTTAGAACAAGTTCTGTGGATTTTTTAGATATAAAAAGAAACGATCTTTTTCCTTTTTTTCTCTATCTGGGTACGTCACTTCCGTTGACGTGTCGTTCGTGTTGCATTTGGGGACGTGCGTGCAGTCGGACGTTTGAGTTCTACCGACGTCTAAACGCTCTAAAACCCCTTTAAATATCTCAAAACACCGCGGTTAAACAGTTTCTGACGATATTTTATGCCTAAAAACGAAAGAAGCCAGACAATCTGTCAGAATTGTGTGAACAAAACTGAAATTCGACGATCAACTGCGTATCACGTGATCACCTTGAACCAACCACAGCATGACAACAGATGTTATGAACGTAGCGTCAGCATTTAGCTTATCAAACCTAGACTCTTTTTCAACTCCTAAAACGCTAAAATTCACCACAAAAATTCCGTGAACGAATCGTTTCACAACAGAACAGTTTTACCAAGCTGCGCCCAGTAAAAATAGCAAGATAAATGTCGCCAACACGGACTTTTCACCGTATCTGCAACACGTCAGAGCTAAATGGACCGGGTCAGAACCAGATCCGACAGCTTCAGACTACAAGATGCTATTATTCCTGCTTGAAATGTAACGATACCACTCGACAGCAACTTTCCAGATGTAATGAAGCTCTTATAGGCACAGTTTTGACACGGCGGTCAAACAAAGATGCGCTTTTATCTGTGACACGTCAGCAAAGTGTCCAAACGACCCAGAACCAGCAGAACCACACAGCAACATCAAATTTTAACCCAAAAACTTCAACAAACGTTTACAAGTTGAGTAAAGACAATTCCTCAGCTTCAAGTGACATTAACCAGCAGTTTCCTGCAGCTTGACACACTTTCCCAGCCAAAAAACTATCGTTTTCAGAGTCTAAAAACTTGGACAAAATTATGCCAACATTCAAAGTACAGAAATATTAAATATTAAACTTTTCAGAGACCTGTTCACGGGCCACCAATGTAAGAATTATGAGGAGGTCAATATTAATACTGACCTCTTTTTTCTTAATTAATCTACTTATTCAGATTGAATAGTAAATTCACGGATTCTGTTCTTTTTCAGTTTACCCAATATTTCTGTGATCTTTATGATGGATAAATACACAGAGCCATTAAGTGACAAAGACGTTAACTTAGTTTGATATGTCAAAGAGACACTATCATTTATTTAAAATAAATCAACTAAATTAACACCATTACACTTGATTGACATGATTTCACTTTCTTTCAATTCAAATACGTCAGCACACTTAAATTCAACACAACAGACATAAATATTGGATGTAAACATATTTAGTCTGAGGGCTCTTTAAACTTAAAATAGTTTCCAGCTTAGGTTGAGAGGGAAAAAGATTTAGGAGGAGAAATTTATGGAGGAAGAAAAGTTAAGAGTCAGGGAGTTATCTTGATGTGTTTTAACCAGAAACATGGCAGTTCTCCGGCCGATTAAAGCTACACGTTGGTACCCTTGGCAAAGCATTTGACGACTTGTTACCTCGTGAAGATGGTCAGTCTCCCTCGGTCCAGTTTGGTCAGTTCGTTTACCATTCTCAGCGTCTCCAGACGTGCGCCTTGACTCGAACCGAAGTAACGGCAGCTCCTGGTGCTGTTGTTCAAGATAAGACGTTCCTTAAAGGAATGTCAATAAAAGAGAGCTTTTCAGCTGTTGAAGATGGCTTATAACTTGGCATGTTATAAGTCTTTAACTGAATGACATGGTCATTAGCGTGTTGACCAGACGATCATCAGTTCTTTGGGGAACCTCATCAGGGGTTGAGGACCTCAGCAAACTCCGTCTGTTCCAGCAACAGCTTAGAACTTTAAGGAAGGATCTGTGATCAGTGACTTGTTGTTTCCCCATTGGTCCAAACGAACCAGTGGGATGAAGGTCACTCGGATATCAGTTTTTAGAACAGAGA
Source organism: Garcialebias charrua (assembly GCA_038048925.1). Lineage (NCBI taxonomy): Eukaryota > Metazoa > Chordata > Actinopteri > Cyprinodontiformes > Rivulidae > Garcialebias > Garcialebias charrua. The sequence goes on along the minus strand of JBBPBX010114248.1, from coordinate 1,314 downwards.
AGAAGTTGTTTAGAATGAAGAGAGAGAAACAGATTGACTGGAGCCAGCTTCATAAAACAACTGATTGAAACTGCATTCTAACTTCTAACAAAACTGATCGAGTTCAGTCTGACATATTAATTCACTTTCACCGTTTGATTCATCATATGAAGAAGTGATCATTATTTTGAAATACCATTGGATTTCCAACTTGAATTAAACAGTTTGAATTAAACAGTCTTTGACTTAACAAACATTGAATTCAATAATGCTTATACAAGTAACACAAGGTTATTCATTAACACAAAAATAGAGGAATAAGAGAGTCTCTTATGACTTATTGTGTTTTGATTCAAAATAATGTAATAAAATAGTGTCAATGTCTTTTTTCTGAGAGTATCAGTGAAAAGGTGTCACTGGGACAGTTCAAGTATCAGAACGGGCATGGTCATGCCCACTACACACTTGATCAAATTATTTTGTTCCCTCAGTGGCCTACCATAGTTGGTCACTACCGTATTAGGGACAAATTGCGAACAGCATTTGTTAGGGCATTTCCAAAAGTTTTCTAAACATTTATGAGGGTTCACAGTTCACAAGTCACAGGATTTCTCTTGTGTTGCTGGAATTTTGAGCGTTTGAGAAATTATCAAGGTGACACTAATATATTGACAGAATCATTTCAACCCATTTTGATCCCTTCCCATTTTGGTTTCTGTAAATCAAAAAGTGCAAAAATGTGGAAGGTAATTTTAGGAAGGGTTGGCTGCCCATGAAACTAGTTTTTACATTAGAAACAATGATGAGGTTGGACTTCATGGGATGCTCTGGACATCAGTCAAAGTCAACTTTATTGTCAAAACTACAATATGTACAGGACATACACAGGATTGAAATTGCATTTATCTCTGTCCAGCGGTGCAACAGTAAACATCTAAAACACAAAAACATTTAATAGACATAAGCATAAAATGAAATAATAAAAGTGTAATACTGTCCTGAGTTTTTGCATAGTAGTTTTTGCATAGTAGTAGTATGAAAGTATGAAAAGTTACACCAACACTAAAACACTAAACATTTAATAAACATAAGCATAAAATGAAATAACAAAAGTGTAATACTGTCCTGAGTTTTTTGCATAGTAGTATAAAAGTGTAAAAAGTATATCTATAAAATAAAATGAAAGTTCTGGCATTGACATTTGTAATAGAGTGACAAAGCAGCATATGAAGTTTATGTACACAGTATATGTATGAGGTAGTTGATATTGGTATAGAGGTAAAGTGGCATATGCAATAAGGCTAGTAAAAATATATATATATATATATATATATA
>JBBPBX010114247.1:0-10357 GCA_038048925.1 Garcialebias charrua | reverse complement strand
GTTTTTTTCAAGTAGGAAGTCGGTCCCAGCAGATCTTCCTCTGATTTTATCCTCAAATGGTGTCCCAATTGAGTTTGTTGATTCCTATAAATATCTGGGTATCCTGGTCGATTCACATCTCTCTTTTAAACTCCACGTGGAAAACCTAGTGAAGAAACTGAAAGTTGAACTGGGTTTCTTTTTCAGAAACAGATCATGTGTAACACTGAATGCTAGGAAACGCCTTGTATCTGTGACTTTCCTTCCCTCCATTGATTACGGTGACATTATCTACATGAATGCTCCTACAAGTACCCTTCGGATGTTGGCTGTTGTCTATCATGGTTGAATTAAGAGTTTAAGTATTAATGTTTTTCTGACTAAATGTTTATCAATTTTTATGTTAAGAGTTTTTAGTTTAGTGTCAAGATGTATTAAACTAGCCTTGAAGTGGGGGGTTTTGTGTGGCTTTGCTTCAAAGGCCCAAAGTTTCTTTGAATGATAAGGGTCCCATCCTTCTTCGAAAAACTGGTCTTTGATGAATGGTTGCATATCGCCCATCTCACTTCAAGCCTTACAGTTCTTCTGAAAGGGAGTGAGGCAAACAATGTGTTTCCATGCATCTCACAGCCAAGTATGTAAGATGTTGATGAGTTGCAGTTTTCAGTAAAGGGCAAACTGACCTTGTAGCTTTTAGATGAAACAGAAAGCTTTTGGCAGAACTTGGCACCGCTCTGAAAACAAGTTTGAGTGAAGTCATTACACGTACTCCACAAGGTATAAAAAGAAAGAGTGATCAGATAAACATTCGAGGGTCTGCTGCGAGTCCTGATCAGACGTTGAGCTGAACCTACTTCCGCTCTCGGCAAAGCAAGTCGCATATCTTTTTGCTCCTCTCCTCCCTAAGTTTTCCTCCTCCCTGCTTGCTTTTTGTCTCGTCTGTAACTCTTCAGCGCTCACTCGAATCAATTTGAGATGGATTTAATTATTTGGGCTGTTTCCTCTATAGATAAAATTTTTTCCACGAAGCGAACCAGGTCAGGAGAAGCGGCTTGCCCCTCCGACACGCATGCAGTGGGATACATTATGGACTCGTGGTCAGAGTGGAAGCCAATGTGTCTGACTGTCCTGTCTGTCGAAGACGTGGAAGATTTGTGGATTATTGGGATATTGGTGGCAGCTACTCTGTTTTTTGGCGTTGGCGGAGCTGTCTGCTACTGGAAGCAGAGGAAGACTGCGGCGGCTATCAGCGCGCTGGCGAAACTTCCTGATCAGCAAGATTCTCTGATCCGGGCTATGAGCTCAACGTCCCAGCTGTTGTACGAGCTGAACCGCACAATGGGAGCAGCGGTAGACCACTGCGGACCTGCGGTGCGTTTTAGAACTTGTTTACAGCCGTCCGGACGCAATCAGGGCACAGATGGGGGTTCGTAGCTCGGAACCTCATATGATTCGGCGATTTTGGACCTGAACAGCACCTGGACTTGGAAGGCTGCAGTCAAAAGAACACTGTGACCTGAGCTGAAGATAAACAAAAAGAGTATCTAATCTGGACTCTGGCGGCCTTGAATGAAGGCCGTGTGGAAATTCTTCTCCTGGAGTCGAAAGCTGAGAGAACACGCTGCCCCCCCCTCCCCCCAGAGATCTCTGTGTGTGCGCTTGGATGGCGCCGAGCTGAGACAACTGCTGACTGTGCTTATCTGAATGTTACTCACAGACTTGATCTCCTTGCTTGTCATCAAACTGCAACATGTCTTGTCTCTCTGTGCTTATGCTGGTAGAGTTTTTGGGACTTTATCATGGAGTGTCTTAAGAAGACAAATTATGATAGATTCTTTTTTTGAATACCAATGATACCTATCTGTATTTTCCTTTTTCCATATCTGATTGTGGTGGCGCGGTTTCATACTGCTGCGACTTTGTGCGCTCGTCCCTATCTTAAGACGGATGTGCGTAATCAATTACGTTGTTTTGTGCCCCGGTGCAATGACAATGTCAATAAAGATATATTCTATTCTATTCTATTTTATTCTATTCTATGATGTATATTCCACGACAAACTGTGAGACCCTTCCAGTTTGTGTCAAGGTGAGGAATAATGACTTTACATCAAAGCCTAAGTGTATATGCTGTTAGTACTGTGGCAAGATTAAACAGACACTTGATCTTAGCAGGGAAACAGTTTGTATGTTTGACTTGTATGTTTATGGTATATCTGAGGTGATGTACAACTGTATGTAAAACTGTATGTTTTGTCTTTGTTGTTTTCCTTATTTTTCCTGTCACAGACCTCTTTAATAAATTATCATTATTTTTAATTAAGTCTGATGTGTGTGAACTTTTTCTAAACAAAGTGTGTGCCTATCCTCACGAACCTGATTTAAAATATGGTAAATGGTAAATGGAGCTTATTTATATTGCGCTTTCCAGCTCCCTGTGAGGAGCCCCAAAGCGCTTTACAATACCAGCCATCCACCCATTCATTCAGACATTCATACACCAGTAGTGGTAGCCTGCCTTATAAGGCGCCATCCAGACCTACCGGGAGCAACTCGGGGTTAAGTGTCTTGCCCAGGGACACAACGACACATGGTGGGCGGATGCGGGATATGATAAAACATTAACCATTCAGGTTGATCTGAAATATCATAGAACATTTTTGGCATCATTTTGTAGGATATCTTTATTTGTAAAGCACATTCCTACAATGCCTTGCATTGACCAGGTGCTTAACACGATTGAGAGGAATGCACTGGCTGTTTAGAGAAAAAAAAGGAAAAGTGTGATGTCTGGTGCTGTGTTTTTGTGTAACGGGTGTGAGTCCCGGTTGGTTTGGAAGCTGGAAATAGGTGTGAGCCCTATTTCAGCTTGAAGCGGGTGTGAGTGCCATATGTTTTGGAAGCGGATGGATTTCCCGCTGTTGAGAGCTGATCAGAGGTGTGATTCCCCTGTCAGCAATTTATGTCCTTTTTTTTTTAGACCAGCGTTTTGGGGGACGCTCTGAAGCTGTGTTTAGAAAACAGAGATTTGTAACAGCTGCCGAAGCAAGCAGCCTTAGAGAGACAGAATATTTGGTGCCAGGGTGTAAACCCTTGTTAGAGTTTTTGTAATAAGTCAGGTGATTTATTTTTGACAGCTTAGTTGAAGTAAAAAAAAAGGAGCAAGCGCTTTTATCAGAGTTGTAGCGAAGCTTGTGTGTGTGTCTGTGCAGCCGCGTGAGAAGAGATTGGTGAAGGCACAGCTTGATCAGAAAAGCTGTCCAGCAGTTTGAAGTATCAGAGGTACATGTGTGTACCTAGGAGAAATGGTAGGGAGAGAGAAAGTGGTTGAGAGACTGAGGAAGAGTGTGTCTCATCTGTCATGAGTAATGTGTGTGTGTGTGAGCAGTAGCGGGGTGTGACAGCCCCTGTCTCATATGTGTAAAAGGTGTGCGCGTGTGTACAACAGCTTTAGTTCCCTCCGTGGTCATGTGTTACAAGCTGAGCTAGGTGACGATGGAAACTCTGTGGATGTTGGGTTGTCTGCCTTATCTCCAGAACAGAGAGCTCTGAAAAGATGGAGAGTGAGGAGCAGAGGAGGCTAGAGGAAGAATTAGGAGGAAGTTTAAAAAGGAGCAGAACCGTTTGTGTTTTTGAGAGTGAGTTATGTATGGAATATTGAGCTGAAAAAAGCAAGTTTAAAGGGGAGTAGTGGAGGCTGATTGATGGCAGCCTGAGAGGAAATGTGAGTGTGTTTTGGTTGCTAAGTTAGGTTAGCCGGAGTGAAGGACGCATGAAGAGAGTGGTTGAGGGAACAAACTCGCATGTGTGTGTGTGTGTGTGTGTGTGTGTGTGTATGTGTGTGTGCCTCTGACTGAAGACAACAGCAGGGGAAATAGTGAAATGGGGTTGTTTACAGGAGAGGGAGAGAGGAAAAAAGATCAGGTGAAGGAACGGAGGTCAGGAGACGGTCCTTGTTTGATGTTTTTTCTTGTTTTTTATGCAGCGATGTAATGTATACAGCAGTGTTCGTGCATGTATATTACGAAGTGCCAGTGAACGCACCGCGAAAGAGAGCGTGATGTAGGCGCAGGTTCGTGGGCCAGGAAAGGTCAAGTTTTTGTTTTCTTTTCCCCTTTCATGCAGTCTGCCTTATCTCCGGAACAGGGAGGAAACTGCAGCTCTGAGGAGATGTGTGAAGGATGAGAGCAGAGGAGGAAAGAAGTGTTGGTTTTCATGCTTATTTTTGATTAAAAAAAGAAGAGGGGTTTTAACTTTTTTTTCCTCTCCTCCAAGTTTAAAGAATGAACCTTTTGTCTTAAAAGATTACTAATCCCTGTCTTCATTGTCACCCAAGCTTTTGATCTTTTCCATAGCTTGGTGTCTTGTCGTCTGTCTGTTGGGACAACAGAGGTGGGCCCTGAGGATGACCAACACCTGAGAGAGGCGCCTGAGGATGGTATCTGGTGTCTGATGTCTGTTGGGTCATCGGTGCTGTTGGGTGTTCGGAGCATCTGAGGATGGGTGTTTATGCTCATCTGTGCTGTGCTGCTGCTGACGACCACACCTCTGAAAAAGGAGACGTGTCCTGAGGGGGACAAAGTGGGCCTTCGCCGTGTTGAGAAGACAGGATGGCTTCAAGTGTCCTGTGGGTCGGTCCTGCTGGTGCAGAGGTGTCCAGCAGAGTGTGACATTCCAGTGCAACAACCTTGTGCATCGACCTTTAAGGTCTGTTTAGCAATAAGACATCTAACAGTGTTTTAGTGCAAAGCTGTTCCAGAGGGTGGAGCCGCAAGATCCATCGTGAAGTGACTTGTTTGGGAACATTCTTTATTGTTCTTTGAGTTTTTATTTTGTTTTATTTTACCTGAAGTGATAAAATCTGAAATGATGAAATGTGATTTGTTTTTGAGACTAAATAATGATTAATTTGAGACAGATTTGTGCTGCAAACAAGAATAGGTTTTGTCTGGACAGTAAAATCGTCCTTAAAAACTAACTAGGTGCCTTTTTAAAGGATGAATGTGTTATGCTGGTGAAGATTCTCAGTCGTCCAGGACATGATGAAATCAAAAAAGGCGTTCAATACAGGATCAACTGGACTTTATTTGTTGCAGAAAACGTTTCGACTTCTGTCCAGAAGTCTTTTTCAATTCTGAATGGAAGCTGTGAGAACGAGAAGTTTTATACAGGCTTACAAGTCACGCACCAACATATGAAATTGGAAACTGAGATAACACCACAAATTAACTAAAATGCCCATTCTATTTAAATTGACAAAACGACACATCCCAGCTTAAACAAAAGGGGGTTTGTAACACATACATGTAAATTGAAAGATCACACCTAACAGTAGGAGGTTCCCTTGAAGTCTCTGTTAGAAGACACAAAACTGTATGTAAATTGACAAACAACACCTCCCAAACAACAAAAGAGGCTGCTCAGAGAACTTTGTTAGTCTAATTTACAGACAAAGCATCCCTGCTCCCATCTGGTGTAAAACGTTTCGGAATCAAATCCAAAACTGAGTTATAAGTCTTAGACAGTTGAAATCTCAGACCTCCTCCTCTGTTAAGAGAAGGTTTTTCTCTCTTAACATACACAGCTTCCTTTACACCCCTTTCAAACCATCTGTGTTCTCGGTCCAAAATTTGAACATTCTGGTCCTCAAAGGAGTGTCCCTTGTCCGTGACTTGGTGCGTGATGGTGCGTGACTTGTAAGCCTGTATAAAACTTCTCGTTCTCACAGCTTCCATTCAGAATTGAAAAAGACTTCTGGACAGAAGTCGAAACGTTTTCTGCAACAAATAAAGTCCAGTTGATCCTGTATTGAACGCCTTTTTTGATGAATGTGTTGTACGCTTGTGGAAGTGGGGACAACAAGACTTATTGATTGATTAATTGGAAATTCTGCTTTGCAATCACTCTACACCCCTTCTGGTGCGCAACAGAACGTGTCCATGAGTGCCGAAACTTATGATTGAGTTTCTATGTCTGACTGTCCGCTTGAAAGTGTTCACATGTGTTGAACAGGAGAAGGTTTTTACATATGGTTTAAACTAATAGAGCAAGGGTATGCAATGTCCCTCCTTTGCTTGTTTTTAGTGCCTTGCTTTGTGTAATTGGTACACATGTTTTTTTTTATTAAACCGAGTAAAAGATAGTAGTGTTTGATTATTGGGTTAATGGGTACAGACTAAATGTCCCATGAGGTGTCAGGGGAAAATTTTCAAAATTAGTCAGAAAATCAGAGGATGGAGTGAATTAAGAGTTTAAGTATTAATGTTTTTCTGACTAAATGTTTATCAATTTTATGTTGAGTTTTTAGTTTAGTGTCAAGATGTATTAAACTAGCCTTGAAGTGGGGGGTTTTGTACGGCTTTGCTTCAAAGGCCCAGAGTTTCTTTGAATGATAAGGGTCCCATCCTTCTTCGAAAAACTGGTCTTTGATGAATGGTTGCATATCGCCCATCTCACTTCAAGCCTTGTAGTTCTTCTGAAAGGGAGTGAGGCAAACAATGTGTTTCCATGCATCTCACAGCCAAGTATGTAAGATGTTGATGAGTTGTACACTGCACTAAAACCATAGATATACGGAAGGATCTGTGTTCGGATATTCCCGGAAATGGCCCGCAATGATCCTTAAAAAATCCCAAAATCTGGATACTTATCTTCGGCAGATCCAAAATAAATGTGGCTGTTATTCGTCAAGGGTCTGCCAAAGATAAGTATCCGGATTTTGGGATTTTGGGATCTTTTAAGGATCATTGCGGTCCATTTCCGGGAATATCCGGAAATATAAGTATAAGTATATGTGAAGGATACGGAGATATACGACATCAGATCCTTCCGTATATCTATGGTTTTAGTGCAGTGGTAGTTTTCAGTAAAGGGAAAACTGACCTTGTAGCTTTTAGATGAAACAGAAAGCTTTTGGTAGTACTTGGCACCGCTCTGAAAACAAGTTTGAGTGAAGTCATTACACGTACTCCACAAGGTATAAAAAGAAAGAGTGATCAAATAAACATTCGAGGGTCTGTTGCGAGTCCTGATCAGACGTCGAGCTACATGATGTATATTCCACGCCAAACTGTGAGACCCTTCCAGTTTGTGTCAAGGTGAGGAATAATGACTTTACATCAATGCCTAAGTGTGTATGTGTCGGGATCCCACTGTCTGCAGCCCTGCCGCCCTCTCCAAGATGGCCGCTGATTGACGCCAGCTGACGACGCCAGCTGACAGCCATCATCTAACGAGGAGCTCCACTACTTAAGGCTGCAGTCCAGTGAGATCCAATGCTGGAGCATTGTGCCTCAATCGGTATACATGACTTCAGCCAGAAAGTATTAGTCTGATAAGAGTACTCACCTTATGATTTTGTGTCCACAGTTTTGTGAACCCTGGATCCTGTTTTCGTCTGCCTTTGTCTGCCAGTTCCTGCCTTGTTGCCACTCGCTGCCAACCCACCGACCCAACATCCCCTGTAAGAACCAAACAGAGCATCAGTTTTGATCCACCTATCCCACCAGTAGGACCCTGACCCTGTTCTCTCTTCCAGGCACTCCCAAGACCCCAAGTGTCCCTTTATCACCTGTAAATAATAAACACTGTAAATAATTGTTACTCTGAGTTGTGCCTCTGTTCTGGTCTCGTACCACTCTGGGTTCAGTCGGTCCTTACAGAATGCTCCAGCCATAACCGACCCAGAACGAGACCAGACACAGCAAACTCAGTCCTATCTTCCAGATGGATCGTACGACCATGGTCGAGGAGATACTCCAACGGGTCTTGGCTCAACAAGACGCCGCCCAGGAAACCATGAAGGAACTTGGAGGTATGGTTTATACTTTAACCCAAAGCCTCACACCCTCAACTCCTAACACGACGCCCGAGATCGGTGCCTCAAACCAGCAGCTAATTACTAAACCTTCTGAACTGTTTTCTGGAGACCCTCATTCATGTGGAGGATTCCTCCTGCAGTGTAAACTAGCATTCAGAGCGGCCCCTCAGCTTTACACAACAGACGCCGCAAAAATCACGTATTTCATCAATCAACTGAAGGGTGAAGCACTGAGTTGGGCAAATTCCTACTTACAGTTTCACAACATTGACTATATCACCTTTGATACCTTGTTAAAGGAATTCAGCCGGATCTTCGACCGACCTCTTCAACAACCCAACGCCGTAAAGCGGCTCCTTGGACTTCGTCAGGGAGGTCGGCCTGTCGCAGAACATGCCCTAGAGTTCCGTATCCTTGCTGCCCAGACCGGATGGAACGACCTCGCACTGAAAGGTACTTTTTTAAATTCCCTCTCCGATTCCATCAAGGACCAGATCGCCGCTAGAGACGAACCTGAGAGTTTTGACGAGCTAATCGACCTAGCGGGTGCTATTGACGAGCGTTTCCGGGAGCGGAGAAGAGAGAAGGACTACAACTCCCGTCATCGTTCCACTTCCGGTTACGAAACGTCATCAGGTGAGCCCCGCGCCTACAAGAACTCGTTTACAAACTACAAGTCCCAGAGAGACAGAGACCCCGTGTCATTTTCTCGTCACGTCGTTCCCACAGAACGTTTTCGTTCATTTTCTGAACCTGAGCCCATGCAGATAAATAAATATCATTTGTCTCCTGAGGAGAGACAAAGACGCAGTGACAGTAACGCCTGCATGTACTGTGGAAAGACCGGGCACTACCGGAGAGACTGCCCCCTCCTGGGGGGAAACGAGAACGCCCGCCAATAAAGAGAGAGATATTGGTGGGTACTTCTGCTCTCTCCTCCGCCTGTAGACTGTTATTACCCACACTTATCCAAATCCACCACAATCATCATCCTGTTCCAGCTTTGTTGGATTCTGGCGCAGAACAAAATTTGATTAGTTTGGACTTGGTTCAAGGGTTGTCTTTGCCCACTCGGGAGATTCCTCCCATCTGTATAGCTGGGGTTACTGGTGAAACTTTAGACCAGATTACCCTAAAAACTACAGACATTAGTCTAATCATTTCAGGCAATCACCACGAGACTATTGATTTTTATGTGTTTAAAGCTTCCACCCCCCAACTGATTCTTGGATATCCTTGGTTAAAAGAGCACAATCCGACTATTAACTGGGAGTTGGGGAGAATTGAAAAATGGAGTGATAGGTGTCTAGCACAATGCCTTCGTTCTGCTGTCACATGTCAACCTGCGGATGTTGTGTCACACGAGGAAGTAGACGTCTCTGAGATCCCATCTGTCTACCATGATTTGGCTCCTGTTTTCAGTAAACAACATGCTTTGTCTCTACCTCCCCACCGTCCCTATGATTGTACTATCGACCTCCTACCTGGTGCCACATTACCGGCTAGTCGATTGTATAACCTGTCGGGACCTGAAAGGGAGTCTATGAAGAAATACATCAAAGAATCTCTTGAATCTGGCATAATACGTCCCTCCACTTCACCTGTGGGAGCTGGGTTTTTCTTTGTGGGGAAGAAGGATGGCACTTTACGTCCATGTATTGATTATAGGGGTCTTAACAATATTACTGTAAAGAACAAATATCCATTACCCCTTATTGATTCCATATATGAACAACTCCCATCTGCTACCGTCTTCACTAAATTGGATCTCAGAAACGCCTACCATTTGGTGCGGATTAAAGAGGGGGATGAGTGGAAAACCGCATTCAAGACACCACTCGGGCATTTTGAGTATTTGGTAATGCCTTTTGGTTTGTCCAATGCACCTGCTGTGTTCCAGGCTTTGATTAATGATGTCTTGCGTGACTTTTTGGGGGACTTCGTTTTTGTGTACTTAGACGATATCCTTGTTTATTCTAGAGACGAGAAAGAGCATTACAACCACGTACGTAGAGTCCTACAGAGACTCTACGAAAACCAGTTATATGTTAAAGGAGAAAAGTGTGAGTTTCATGTGACCTCAGTATCGTTCTTGGGGTTCATTTTTGAGAGTGGTTGTTATCGAACTGACCCCGAGAAGACCAGAGCAGTCGAGGAGTGGCCAGTTCCGGAGAACAGGAAAAAGCTTCAGCGATTTCTTGGTTTTGCAAACTTTTACAGGCGGTTCATAAAGAACTACAGCCGCATCGCCGCCCCTCTCTCTCAACTTACCTCCATAAACCAGGTCTTCAAGTGGACTCCCGATGCAGATGCCGCCTTCAACAGACTTAAGAAACTATTTGCTTCTACACCAGTTCTATGCCATCCTGACCCTAGCCATCAATTCATCTTGGAAGTGGATGCCTCAGACTCAGGGGTGGGTGCTGTTTTGTCTCAACGTTCTCCCAAGGATAACAAGGTCCATCCTTGTGCCTTTTTCTCACGACGATTATCACAGGCAGAGAGAAACTATGATGTTGGCAACCGCGAGTTATTGGCAGTGAAACTGGCATTAGAAGAA
>JBBPBX010114245.1:0-10357 GCA_038048925.1 Garcialebias charrua | reverse complement strand
GGGCTCATATGGTGGAAAAACTAGTGTTGTGGGGAATGTCTCATGCCGTCGTTGCATAAGTCGTAGCATTTTAAACTTTTCCATTAGTTTCAACCCAAGAGTTACCTTCTACTGAAACCTCATTTTTATAGAATGATCCTACACGTGTACCTGTTGTGCACGAGGTGCTCAGTCAAGTAAACTCTTAAAGTTAAGGACTCATGTTGTTACAAGTCTTTAAAACCAGTTTATTTTTTAAACAATCCTAAAAGTTTCTTAGAGTGCTTACTTATAAACCACAGTTTTGAACTTGTATAAAAACTAGGATTAGATGAACTAATGGCGTATTGGCACGTCTGAGAAACCTTTTTTATGACCTCTTTGTCCAATTAAAGGCTTGCACAGCTTACTTGAGAATATACACTTGGTCAAACTTGAAATTGATTTAAACCCTTGAGAGTTGTTTTCCTGTTTGCTCTAAAAAGCTTAATTATTCCTTAAAAAAAGGGGTTCTTTATAGTTATTCCATGTCAGAAAAGTGTGACTGTGTGTTCTCATCCACAGACGGTTCCCCCTACAGGGTTAATGGTCAGACGATAGCAACAGTGTGCTCATTGGCTGCTGCCTCAGTTTTGCACTGCGTCTTTCAGCCTGCAGGAGACATCGTCTGACCGTTTTTCCTTGCTACCAATGAGCCATGTGGAATGTCTTGGTGCACCCATGCAATGTTAAAAGGCATTTTTGAGTCTTAAAGTGCTGAAGATCTAAACTGTGTTACTTATAATGCAGAGGTGTTTTTCACTCTTAAATGTGTTCTTCTTATATGAGATTTCTACTGGCATGTCTCAGCTAGACCTTTTCACTTTTAGACATAGTGCAACTTGAAAATGCTGGTTACTTGAGCAGGCTCTCTAAATTTATCTTAAGTGTGGGCTATCTTTAGTGAGTTCATAGTGCTCTGGCTCTCTCCTGCCCGCAGTCTACATTTTGTTCGATTCAGACATGCCATTTGAGCCGGTGAGATTGTACCCCACAGCACTACTCGTGGCAGCTGCAAAGACTTCCTCGACCTGCGGTTGTCTAACCTATTACTGACTGACTGAGGCCTTTGGCATATCAAGAGGCCTGCCAAGCATGCAGACTTGCAGAAGCATGTACAAGAGGCCCCTGTCACCTCTTTTCCTTTTCAAAGTTACCACAGAAACCAAATTCATTATAATCTGAAGCTTTTTAACTCCTTAAAAATAGAGAGAGAGGGGAGAGACACTGCAGAAACAGCTCGTCGGGTCTGGGACGCGAACCCGCGACGCCTGCAGAGAGGCTCAGCCTCAATATCTGCCGCGCGCTTATCCCCCACACCAAAGCGGCGGCACAAAACCAACACCTTTTTAAATATAAATTAAACTAAGTTTCTCAAGTGTATCAAACTGGAGACAACAGAATATGAAAGACTGGGCTGATGAGGTAAGAGGAGACACCTGTGCTGAACACAAAACAGGAACAGGTGAGAGGGGGGTGGGTGCAGGTAGACTGACAGGAACTGAACTGAGGAGAAGTGAACCGATGGCACAAGAAGCACTGATCAGGTTTTTAATTTTGTCCTGCTGTGTGAATGAGTTTGACCTTCTGAGTTCAAAGGTCACGCAGCTTAAGAAGTTTGGTCAGTGTAGTCTCAGGACTCATGAGAACTCAAACAGGAGAAAGGCCCGGCAGTAAAGTATTCAGACCTGAGTCTTGTTCTTGTGGACCCAGGGTCTTGTCCTGTCTCGTGACATGAGTGTCCCACAGAAAGACATCTAGTTGAGAGTGGAAAGCTTCAGCGTCATCATTCTGATGATACACCATGACACGCAGCTGTCCCCTTGGTGAAGTGTATGGGAGCAGATCTGTATTTAACAGTGGTTTTCAGATTGATACTTTACACCCACCCCTCCCATAGACTCAGCCATCTGCTGCTCTGTTCATCAGTCTCACCTCTGCTCTGCTCGGACCAGGAGTTGGAGAACGTCGGGACACCATCCAGCAGCTGCTGACCTCTTCTCTCCTGGTCGATGGAGTCATCTGTTAAAGGTCAACCTGCATCTCAACATCATGACGGGCTGTTTTTAATCATCCCTCCAACCCCATGCTGCTCACATTTTGATGACTAAAGTGTGACTTTTGAAGCCTGACCTTCCCCTCCATGCTCACCAGCAGGTTCTGTAAGATTACACTCAGTCCAAAGTGTTTTTCTCCCATGATCCTCCTTTCTCTGGGGGGCTTTGCCTGGTGAGCTTCATGGATCAGTGAGGTGATGCTCATCTGCAGATTTGACATTTTATTCACAGGCAGGAGGAACGTTTCATGTGGTGTGAGCGATGCAGAGCCCCCACATGTTGGGATACTAATGTCATCCAAGTTGTTCCTCGTGCTCTCCACATGTAGCTGATGGAGGGCGTGTAGAAAGGAGACAGAATACCAGTTTTTTATACCGTATTTTTTAGACTATAAAGCGCACTGGATTATAATGTGCATTAAGTGAAACAAACCAGATGAGTCAAACTTTATTCTAGGGATGCACAATATTGGATTTTTGACCGATAAGCCGATATGTTAAAACTTATTTGGCTGATAACCAATATTTTATATATGTTCCTTTGTCAGAAAATATTCCTATTATTTAGGATTATTTGCTACAAAAATTGTGTAACAGCTGTACAAGCTGGTGACATATATTCTGTGGCAGCCATATGATATGCATAGCACTTTAACTTATATTAAATGAAAAGTGTTAAATGTCATTTATTAGCATTAGTCACCTGTGATGCTGTCTCACTTGTAAAGGCTTGTTCCAGGTTCCAGCTGCAGTGTGAGATCCTCTGCACTCCTGTGCATGAAGGACAGACTTTTTAATTAAATGTCTTTTTCTATCCATTGTGCTGTAAGACTACTCATGCTAACAGGGCTAACACGACGTCCAAATGTCTGTGGTAAAACTCACCCAACAAGTCATGCTATCGGCTATTAGCTTCTTGATAACGTCAGAAATGACGGCTTGTAGCTCGTGTAACATTACATCGGAAAAATATTTCTGACTGGGGACGATGTAGCGAGGCTCAACGTAGTCCAAAAATCTTCGGAATCCAACATCCTCACCAACGAAAAATAAAACTTCCACACAGCAGTCATTTTGAATTTTCCTCTCTGCCGTGAGATCAGGTGACGTCATCACGTTGTGCTGCCGCTGCAGGAAAAAACAGTCTTTTATATCGGCGAGTTATTTTAATGGAATGTTCGATGTCCGATATTGAACTTTAACGCCAACATCGTCCGTTAGACATAGTGCAACTTGAAAATGCTGGTTACTTGAGCAGGCTCTCTAAATTTATCTTAAGTGTGGGCTATCTTTAGTGAGTTCATAGTGCTCTGGCTCTCTCCTGCCCGCAGTCTACATTTTGTTCGATTCAGACATGCCATTTGAGCCGGTGAGATTGTACCCCACAGCACTACTCGTGGCAGCTGCAAAGACTTCCTCGACCTGCGGTTGTCTAACCTATTACTGACTGACTGAGGCCTTTGGCATATCAAGAGGCCTGCCAAGCATGCAGACTTGCAGAAGCATGTACAAGAGGCCCCTGTCACCTCTTTTCCTTTTCAAAGTTACCACAGAAACCAAATTCATTATAATCTGAAGCTTTTTAACTCCTTAAAAATAGAAGGCAGCATAGTAACGGGCTTTAGCTTTTTGTGAGCGTTTGTAAAACTGTAAACAATGTGTGATGTTTCTGTTGGGCATTATGTTTACAAAGATTAGATTTCTGTTGATCATCCTCCAGAGTGAACGGCTTCATATCCAGCCATTATTAAACTAGCTGTAAATCTCCATAATAAATGCTACCCCAATATTATTTATACTGTTAGACATCTTTTGTTTTGACAGAATTATCATCACACCTCAAAGATTTGTCTTACTATATCTGCTTCCAAGGCAACAAGCTGTGGGCAGCAGAAGCATGTTGATCATTTGATCTCATACCAAGGCCTCTCAGAAATCATCACCGGTGGCTCGAAACATTTCTGCCATATTTGATCTGATACGTGATCTTGTTCCATTGGCATCAAAACTGTCACATCGTTGACAGTACCAAGAAGCAACTTTATCTTCAGTCGACCCCGTGTCCCTTGTCCGCCAACCGTGGATGGAGCCAAGAAAACCAGGACGTGGGTTCACTTTGAAAACCTGTCGTGTTGTAGGAGTTTTCACCTGGATGTTGGAGAAATGTAACAGATGTCGTTGGACCTGTGTATGGAATATGTTGCTCTTTTAAATGGGTGAATTTGTTTCTGAGTTCAAAATGACTAAAGGAAACATCAGTTTGTGATGGTGCTTTCCAGGTTGTTAAGGTATTTTTATAGACGTGATCAGTGGAGAAGTAGCCGGGTTGTGTTTCATTTAACTTCTGATTGTGATTTCAGTTTCTCAGAAAGAAGGACGGCTGTAGAAAGAGTCGTGTTGGTATCTTGTCTGACAGAAAGCTTATACTTCCAAGGTGTGTGATGGCAGCACTGTCTTGATTTTTATTTAGGGAAACTTTGCTCCCTTCCAAAGTTTGCTGCTTCTGAGAACCCTCCCTCCTCCCTTGAGGTTTGCAATTCCACTAATGTCTTCCAGATGACTACTTGTCCTACATGAAAATTGTGTGTTCGGTGGTTAGAAGGTCTTTGGTAATCCCGTTTCTTCACACGCAATATGCCAGTCTGAACCCTGCTGTATTCAGAGCATGTTAATTTGGATGAACCTGTTCATTACCTTATTAATATATGCATTACCTTTTATACAGTTTATATATAGATAGATATAGATATATATATACAGGGAATCCTCGACTTACGGCGCCCTCGACTTACGGCAACTCTGACTTACGAACGGACTTACGAACAGTACAGTTGTACATTAAATACAGCACTTGTATGTGTTGTTAGGTGTTTTTAGATGAAAGTGTGTTAGCTAACCATTTGTAAACAAAGTCCTGTGCATGTTTATGAACCAGTATGTACGTTGGTGTTGAAAAACAGGTGTTTGGCGCAGCGCTAGCATACATTTTCTGACTTACGAATGAAAATCCGGACTTATGAACGCACGTGCTATGGGTTCCGACTTACGTCAAAATCGGGTTACGAACGGTCCTTAGGTCCAGAACTCGTTCGTAAGTCGAGGACTCCCTGTAGATATATAGAGATAGAAAGAGATGTTTGTTTTGTTTTATATTATACTGTTTTTACTTTTGCTCTGGGAAGCAAACCCAAATTTTGTGGTATTCTGATGTAATGACAGTTCAGGTCTATTCTATTATTCACCTTCTTTGGTAGAAATGATCAGCTTTGTGATGATGATTAGCCTACATGTAGAAGTGATAGCTGCATTTGTTAGTTTCCTTTGTTTAATTTATCAAAACTTTTTCACTCATCCAACTTTACAGTGGACAACAAATATCTAACAAAGCTCAACAAAATTACATAAAAGTTGAGTGAAAATGAGCTAGGGAGAGAGAGAAAATATGCAAGATCTTCTCCTTTCTTAATAATTCAACAAATTTCATGTGACACTGCCTATTTAAAGAAAAAGAAGAAGAAAGTGCTATATGTTGTCATTGTATGTTTTAAATAACAATGAAATTAGTTCTCTGCATTTAACCCATCACACCTGAGATGCACCCAGGTGGAGCAGTGGGCAGCACCTGGGGAGCTGTTAGGGATTAGGTGTCTTGCTCAAGGACACCACAGTGTGTGGGCATGGTGGGGAGTTGATCCTGAAACTTTCTGGTCCCAAGTCGGCTTCCCTACCTCTACACCATCTTGGGCCCAATAAATGTATAAATAAACATTCAACCACAAATTAAACACAATACAAAATCAACAGCAAACAATATAATTTATTTTATGAGTTCAAAGCATCTCGATTGTTCTTTATAAATTTTCTTGGATTAATAAACATTTTATGTCCTCATCCAGATTATTTCCATAATTTTAAATCCATTTACTGAAATATACATCTGCTTTAGTGTAGTTCATATAAATGTACTTTTGATATCAAATTTCTTTCATCTCTATCTCTCATTAGTCATAAATACAACAAAAAAACCTCTGTAAATTAAATGTAATATTTTCGTAGCGTCGTACCTAAATATTAATGTTTTTAAGTTGACAAAAACTCAAAACGTTTTTGCATTTATAAATGGTCTTTTGACGTGTTCTCCAATATTCACTTTATGGTGAAGTCTCAATGCTTACATTGTTGTAATACAAAGATTTAGAGATTGTCACGTGTTGCCCCAAACTTTTTAATCTCAAATAGGGAACATTTGGTTAACAATGCAAAATGTTGATTAGTCTATACCACACAGCTTCATCCTGCAGCGCCAATAAAGATCTATCTTGTGTTATTTAAAATTGCAAAACCTATACAGACTAATGTGATCTTTCCAGTTGGGTGTATTGCCCAAGACGGGGCTATTCCACTGACAGCCCCACGGGCCACTTCAGTCCAGCCCGTCGATGAGTTCATTAAAAACAACAACAAAACAACCATAAAAGAGACCTTTAACATTTTTGAAATGACAAGAGGCACTCCTTTTCTTTGGAATGATCTATGACAGGGTTATACAACTCATCTGCCTGCCATTGACTTCATTTAATATAAAACTAGATTTGAAATATAAAAAACGAACAGCAGAATACAACAAAATCTGAAATGAAATTTTTTTTATCAGAGTGGCGATCTTATGTAGACGATGTATGATCCTAGGCAGTCACTAGCCGTGTTTCCATCAAGGTTTCTAGGTGCGCATTTTGAAGTATCGCAGCAGAAAAGCTTAATGGAAACGGCAAAATGCGCAGTTACTTCCTGAAATTCGCCAAAAAGTTTATACGCTCGCTTGAGGTGGTTTTTGGGATCTTCGAAACCGAGCAGATGCGCAAAACGACAGATGGAAACACATTTGCCGACTCGTGCTGCCGAAGCGAACATTCACGTCACGTGACTGATCAGCTGTTTCCGCTCCGGACAACATGTAACATCGCTAAAACTAGTTGGCATGACAGAATAAATACAACTTGCCCGATAGCAACACGTACCTGAAATATTCTCTCCATTTTGACGAGATGTGTGGCCGGGTTCTGTTTTCAACCGCTACTTCCTGTTTACTGTAGACATGCGCAGTGCTGACGTCTGACGTAATGACGCTGACGTCTGACGTAATGACGCTGACGTCTGACGTAATGACGCTGACGTCTGACGTAATGACGCTGTGCGTGGCTTGGTAGATGCGCTACAAGCCAGCAGATGGAAACACTTCTGCTTCGCATTAATTTGTATTTACATATTTGCGAGATTTCAAAAATTAGCTCAAAAATCGAAATGAAAATGGATGGAAACACAGCTAGTCTGAGCAGCCAGTCATCATTTAGTATTCCTGACGTCCAGAGGTCCTCCGGACTGGTGACGTGTTTGTAGTTTGTAGTGCTTTGCTAACGAGAGTACTGGTAGTTGGAAAACGCGGCAACATAATGTCGTTCGCAAAACTGGAAAAAAAGAAAAGCTGACATTGAAAATTGTAAATTCAACAGTGAGCGGACAGATAAATATGTTTTTAGTGAAACTGCTGAAGGCAAGTTGATGTGTCCGCTCTGCAATGAGTGCAGCGCCGTGGCAATGGATTACAGCCTGCGGAGGCATTCTCTAACCAAACACTGTGGCTTCCACCAGACCTTTCCACCTGGTTCGGATGTTCACCTGCAAAAAGATTTTGCACTGTCGGCGTGGCTGTCCGCTGTGGCACCACGGATGAAATCCCTCACTGCCATAAAAACAGTGCTCGTTCCTCCTTAACAAATGAGCGCCTGCGTCACTGATTGTGAATCGCTCTTGTATCTTTTGAACCTGACAGTTCTGCCGTTGTCCAGTCAAAGAAGCGCAATTTCTTTCATTAGTGTTGTGTAGTTTGGTGTCTAGATGTCGGTTTTTAAGTTCAATAACTTTGTCATTGAAATTAGACAGACCACCTGACCTGCCCTGTAGCATCAAAACAAGATAATAAAAATAAAATAGTGTAAAGATTTGGCACATCAGAGATGTCAGAATAACATTTGTGTTAAATAGGAGGCATAGTGTCGTTTAGTTTTAATATAGTTTCACATTAGAATATCACTACGTTTATTACCGTATTCTCCGGCGTATAAGTCGCACCTTTTTGCCTACATTTCTAAGCCTTGCGACTTATAGGCCGGTGCGACTTATACGTCGATTTTTCCAACATTTTGGTCATAATGTGACTTTGGTCAAAAGCTCCAAAAATGGTGCAGTACCAGTTTCGGCCGCTATGGGCGCTAAGAAACCCTTTATAGTACCTACACTGTTGACATCTGCCTGGTCCAAAAATGGTGCAGTGACACAGAAGATGAAGACTTCAATGGTTTTGAATAAATAAATAAAAACCATAAAATAAATACAGTATCTGTTTCTGTCATCATTTTAAACTGAGACACGTTTTTTACTGTAATGTCAGCTAATAAAAATATATTTTTATGTGTTTATCTTTAAAGATACTGTAGTTTTTATGTGATAATCTTGTCAAAAGTCCTTCCAAACAATTTGGCAGCCAGTCCAAAATAATGTTCATTTATTAATTAAGACACATCAAACAAAATACTGTAGTTTTTATGTGATAATCTTGTCAAAAGTCCTTCCAAACAATTTGGCAGCCAGTCCAAAATAATGTTCATTTATTAATGAAAAGTTCAACTAAGACACATCAAACAAAATACTGTAGTTTTTATGTGATAATCTTGTCAAAAGTCCTTCCAAACAATTTGGCAGCCAGTCCATTTTGGGCAAAACACCAGTTCACGTGAGGTGCGACCTATAGGCCGGTGCGACCTATACGTTGATTTTTCCATTTAATTGGGCATATTTGGCTGGTGCGACTTATACTCCGGTGCGACTTATAGACCGACGAATACGGTACAAGGAAATAAATATTGAAATGCAATTTGTTTTAATTATATTTTAAGGTTCTGTTATTGCATTTAAGTTCAAGTTTATTGTCATGCGCATCACATGTAGAGGTGGAATGAAATTATGTACATCCAGAAATAGCTAAAATATAAAAAGAAACAGTCATAAGGATCTAACATATATGCTAAACGAACACCAAACGATACGCTAAAGGATCTGATATACGCTAAACATTAATAATGTAAACCAATACGGCATAACAACAGCAGCCTGAACATGAGTCTGTGTGAGCAGATGGATATGAATGAACACATCAGCATGAGATAAAGTGACAAATCACCAATTAAAGTGGCATTACAGTGATTATTCTGGTTATTTATTCATGAGTCTAACAGCCTCAGGGTAGAAGCTGTTCCTCAGTCTAGTGGTTCTACACTTGATGTCCTCAACCTTCTTCCTGAAGGGAGGGGCAAAAAGTGTGTGTACTGGATGAGTGGGGTCCTTCATGATGCAGGTGGCTCTCTTCCTGCATCTGGAGGTGTAAATGTCTGTGATGGTGGGGAGACTGACTCCAACATCTTCTGTGCAGCCTTCACCACTCTCTGTAGAGCTTTTCTTTCTGCAGCTGTGCAGCCTCCATGCCACACGTTGATGCTGGAGCACAGGATGCTCTCCACTGCACACCTGTAGAACGAGGTGAGGACTGAGCTTCTCAGACCAGCTCGCCTCAGCCGCCCGAGGAAGTAGAGTCTGATTAATTTAAAAAAACTTTCAATACAAAAACAACTGGACTTTATTTGTAACAGAAGACGTTTTGCTCTTCATCTGAGGAGCTTTCTCAATTTCAAAGGGAAGGAAAAGGAACAGAAAAACATTCAAGAAGCTCCAAACATGTGGATATCCTAACTGGGCCTTTGTCAAGTCAGGGAGGAAATCTACAAAACACACTAATAAACAGAAAAAGGAGAACAGATGAAAAAAACATTGTCATCCCGTATGTTGCTGGACTATCAGAGAATTTCAGAAGGATTTTCAACAAACACAACATCCCAGTACATTTCAAACCCAGCAGGACTCTCAGACAGAGGCTGGTGCATCCTAAGGACAAAACACCTACACACAAACAGAGTGGTGTAGTTTATGCAGTCCAGTGCAGGGAGGACTGTCCAGACCTCTACATTGGAGAAACTAAATAGCCTCTTCACAGACGCATGGCTCAACACAGGAGAGCAACCTCCTCTGGACAAAACTCAGCTGTTCACCTCCACCTCACGGACAAGGGACACTCATCTGAGGACTAGAATGTGCACATTTTGGACAGAGAGCACAGGTGGTTTGAGAGGGGGGTGAAGGAAGCTGTTTATGTTACCCCCAATAACCATTGAA
>JBBPBX010114244.1:0-10358 GCA_038048925.1 Garcialebias charrua | reverse complement strand
CACAGAAACGACAGGTTACATCCAATGCCTCCAGCAGTTGCCCCACTTAGTGTCCTGGATGCTGGCGCCGCCCACACAAGCTGCCATACCAACTATGTCATAATGAAGCTGTTTATATGGGTCTGAACCACTACGGTTTTCACTTACGGTTGCAATGTGGAAAAATTCTCGCTTCAAATTCAATACAGCCTGAAAAAAATAAAATAAACAGAAAGCCTGAATCATTTTGCACAGCTTACTTTCTTGTTTTTGTAAATTTTTAGCTGTTTTAGTAGTTGAAGAATGTGATGCATGATGGGAAATCAAACGGCTCATGACATCAGCTGTGTCCCAATCCGACGGCTGCATGGGTCTAAGGCCGCATTTGAAGGCCGCTGACGTCACAGCGATGCGCCAAGGCCTGTCCCAATTCGAAGACTGCTTCAATGCGGCCGACGAATGCGGCCTTCTTTTCCCCGAATTTGAAGGACGGGTCCGGTGGATCCTTCCAGACGGAGGCTATCCCAAAATGCATTGCGTTTACTCTGCGCGTGCGCATTGAGGGAACATTTTGGATGAACGTAATGGCGGACGAAGCGACAGAATACACTTTTAAATGTAAGTTATGTTAAAATGTGGGATTAAAAAATTAAAAGCCTAAAGCGGTTATGATTTATGACATAAATGATTAAAGCGGATGTTAGTCATTTGCGTAGATATTTTTTATATCTTTTGTCAGCTCGTACAGTGGGTCCCGTCGTATTATCGCTGCTAAGCTAATTTTATTCTTCTGTTTTTTAGGGAGCAAGGAGCAGACCGAGCTTTTATTAAGCTTCGGAATAATAACAGCCACCTTTTTACGGGGGCTAAACATTCTGCAGCTGTGGCGTGGAGGTACAAGATTCATCTTATGCTTCTGAGTACAGTTTCATTAACCCTATACTGTACTGTACTGCACATAACCTGCAACCTCTTGTGTCGTGCTGTGAAAACTGTTTTTCATTGTGGGTTTAAGACATTATTTTCCATGTTTCCCCTCTTCATTCATTTTATGTTGATGTTATTAGGGTAATTTTGGAGAAGATGTGCCTGCAGGATAAAGTAACTCCTCTGCAGGCTAAAAAGAAATTGGACAATTTAAAGAAGAAATACAAAGTATGTACATGTGTAATGAATTATATAATTTGTACGTGCTCTGTTGATACAAACCAGATTCTAAAAAAGTTGGGACACTAAACAAATTGTGAATAAAAACTGAATGCAATGATGTGGAGGTGCCAACATCTAATATTTTATTCAGAATAGATCACAGATCTAAAGTTTAAACTGAGAGAATTTATCATTTTAAATGAAAAATATGTTGTTTCAAAATTTCATGGCGTCAACAAATCCCCAAAAAAGTTGCGACAAGTCCTGAACATAGTTCTCTGCATTAATGGTGCCTTTCCAGACATGCAAGCTGCCCATGCCACAAGCGCTCATGCAACCCCATACCATCAGTGAGGCAGGCTTCTGAACGGAGCGTTGATTGGTGTTCCAGCCACTTATTGCTACTTGTCCCAACTTTTTTGGGATTTGATGACAATGTGAAATTTTGAATCAACATATTTTTCCTTTAAAATGTTACATTCCTTTAAAATGTTACATGTGATCCAAGATGGCCGCGCTCAGACCAGTAGCAGCTTCATGGGCTTCCAGAACATCCCCAGTTTTTAGTAGTTTTAATAGTGTTTTTGTACCTGACTCTGCGCGTTTTTTGCGGGTGAATTATAGCCGAACTGAGCTGTTGAGAATTGGAGCGGATTTACCACAAGGCACAGCTGAAATCAGCAACGAACTCAAATCAGAACTCGGAAGATTGGATCTGCTTAGATCATCTTTCTGGAAGCAGATGCGCGGAGGAAAGAAGAGAAAGCGATGCTCTCGAGGGAAAAAGCGTGGCTGTCGAGCAGGAATCATGACGAGACTACGAGCAGACGCTAAAACCGGTAAACCCCCGATGCCGGCTTTATTTCTGTCTAACGTGCGTTCGCTCGACAACAAGATGGACCTGCTTCGTCTGAGAGTAACAACGTCGGAGGAGATGAGGAGATGTTCGGTGCTTTGTCTCACGGAAACATGGATCAATGAGGACACTCCTGACTCTGTTTACGAGTTGGATAATAAACTATTTTTCAGAACGGACCGGTGCATCGAGACTACGGGGAAAACGCGAGGTGGGGGCGTCTGCATTTACGTTAACAAAGACTGGTGCACGAACTGTGCCGTTATCAGCAGGATCTGCTCAGCTGCTGTGGAGCTTTTAACAATAAGATGTCGGCCACATTATCTTCCCCGCGACTATTCAGCGATAATAATAAGCAATGTTTACATACCCCCCGATGCTAATGCTAAAGACGCCCAGGAAGAAATTCATGAGTTACTCACCTCGCTGCAGTGTAAATATCCTGAGGGGTTTTTCATTGTTTCCGGGGACTTCAATCACGTGGATTTACGTGCCATCCTTCCAACCTTCAATCAGCACGTTTTCACAGAAACACGAGGAAATAAGACATTAGACCAGGTCTACACGAATGTGAAGGGGGCGTACACGGCGAAGCCACGCCCACCGATCGGGGCTTCCGACCATCGCTCCCTGCTATTGGTCCCTAGACAGCTACCCCCACTCAGACGTGCGATGCCAGAACAAAGAGTGATAACATCGTGGCGCCAAGATAGTTCCCCCATGCTAAGAGACTGCTTTGAAAACACAAACTGGTCTGTCTTCAAAGAGGCAGCTACGAATGGAAATTCAATTGACCTGGAGCTTTATGCTTCCTCTGTCCTGGGTTACATCAGTACATGTGCTGAAAATGTATCCATAAGAAAGTGTGTTAAATTTTACCCCAATCAAAAACCCTGGCTAAATAAGGATGTCCGCACCCTGCTGGCAGCCAGGGACACTGCATTCAAGTCTAAAGATACTGAGGAGTTGAGAAAGTGCAGGAGAGAACTGGATGATGGCATAAAGAAGGCCAAAGCCGCGTATGCACAGAGGATCGAGGGACAGTTCACCTCACATGATCCAAGGAGCATGTGGCAGGGCATCAAATGCTTAACAGACTACAAGGGCAAAAGCAAACAATGCCCCAGGGACCCATCCCTGCCTGATGCCCTCAATAAGTTTTATGCACGTTTTGATGATCCAAACAGACCAACTAGCACCAGACTCACCTCATCACCAGACGAGGAGCACCTCAAAGTGACCGCAGCAGAAGTGAGAGGCAGTCTCAGAAGGATCAACCCTCATAAAGCTACGGGTCCAGACAACATCCCAGGGAAAGTTCTGAAGGAATGTGCGGACCAGCTCTGTGAGGTGCTGGCTGACATCTTCACCACCTCACTTGCACTGGAGTCAGTTCCCACCTGCCTGAAGACCGCCACCATCATCCCAGTCCCAAAAAGCTCCACAGTGACTGGTCTGAATGACTACAGACCGGTGGCTCTCACCCCGATAGTCGCTAAATGTTTTGAGAAACTGGTCATGTCCCACATCAAGACAGCCGTCAACATCAACGAGGACCCTCATCAATATGCATATCGTGAGAACCGATCAACAGAGGACGCCATCTCCTCCGTGGTCCACACTGCTCTCACCCACCTGGATCAGAAGGACTCATACGTGCGTCTGCTCTTTGTGGACTTCACATCTGCCTTCAACACCATGATCCCCCAAACTCTGATAGACAAACTATCCACACTTGGACTAAGCCCCTCTATTTGTAACTGGGTCTTAGACTTCTTAACAGACAGACCACAGTCCGTGAAGATCCACAACTTCTCCTCCTCCACCATCACCCTCAGCACTGGCTCTCCTCAGGGATGTGTGCTGAGCCCTCTTCTGTTCACTCTGCTCACATATGATTGTATAGCCACACATCCAGGCTGTCATATTGTTAAGTTTGCAGATGATACAGCTGTGGTGGGATGCATCACAGATAATGATGAATCCAGCTACAGACAGGAGGTGGAACATCTGGAGAGCTGGTGCAAAGAGAACAACCTTCACATGAATGTGAAGAAGACGAAGGAGATGATTGTGGACTTCAGAAGGAACAAACACACCCACACCCCACTGTATATAGGTGGATCTGCGGTGGAGGTGGTCTCCAGCTACAAATACCTGGGTGTACACTTGAATGATAACCTCAGCTGGAGCAATAACACCACCAGCCTGATCAAGAAAGGTCATCAGAGACTCTACTTCCTCAGACGGCTGAGACGAGCCGGTCTGAGAAGCCCAGTCCTCACCTCGTTCTACAGGTGTGCAGTGGAGAGCGTCCTGTGCTCCAGCATCAACGTGTGGCATGGAGGCTGCACAGTTGCAGAGAGAAAAGCTCTGCAGAGAGTGGTGAAGGCTGCACAGAAGTCTGTGGGAGTCAGTCTCCCCACCATCACAGACATTTACACCTCCAGATGCAGAAAAAGAGCCACCTGCATCATGAAAGACCTCACTCACCCAGCACACTCACTCTTTGCACCACTCCCCTCGGGACGGAGGTTGAGGAGCATCAAATGTAGAACCACTAGACTGAGAAACAGCTTCTACCCTGAGGCTGTCAGACTCATGAATAAATAAATAATAAGAATAAACACTGCAAAATGTCACATCATACTGATACTGTACTGATCTGTTTCTTGTTGCTGCGTTCATCTGTGACCATCTGCTCATGTTCGTGCTGCTGTTTATAATGATGTTTTTCTACTACATTAGGGCTTAGTGTATTACTAGCTGATGTGATGTCTCTCTTAGTTAATCCTAGATGTTATTATTGTATTTCTCTTGCATTTGTTGTTGGATGTAACTGGGACCCTGTGTACATAATCTCGTTTTCAACACATGTACTACATGCGGTGCAAATGACAATAAATTCTCTCTGACTCTGACTCTGACTCTCTGACTCTGATTTACTTAGATTAAACTTTTGATCTGTCATCTATGTTATGTTATGCATAAAATATTGACATTTGCCATCCCCACATCATAAAATTAAGTTTTTATTCACAATTTGTTTAGTGTCCTATCTTTTTTGGAATCTGGTATGTACATGTAAACTTTAAAAAAAATGTTTGTTGCTCTTTTTGCCAACTGTGATATCTTATTTCCTCTGTTCAGGACTGCAAATATCCAGGGTCAGGGGAAGGAGTGAGTGGGAAGCCCACTGCTGCGACATGGCCCTGGTTTGTCCTCATGGATGAGGCGTTAGGACAGAGACCTTGCATTGCACCTCCTGTCCTAATTTCCTCCATCCGTGAGGACAATCCAGGTCCAAGCACAGCAGTGGGTGACCAGCAAGACAGGGCTCAGGAGGAGGAAAGAACAGAACAGAGACAAGGAAGAAAGAGGAAGAAGAACAGAGAGGATGAGTTAATGGACTTAATCAGAGAAGATATGAAGCTGCAGAGGGAGGATATGAAGCTGCAGAGGGAGGCAGAAGAGAGAAGGTTGAATGAAAGTAGGGAGATGATGGAAAGATTATTTAGTATTCTAGAAAAAAATGCAAATACCGGTAAATAAATTACCGGTATATTTATGAGTTTGAAAAATGTGTTGGTCTTTGTTTTGTTCTAATTTTGAAAAAATAAATTGATTACAAAAACTAGTTGTCTATAATTCATTTTATTAACAGTAAGTTAATTCAAAACAACAAAAAGTTCTGTGGCTGCCAGCTCTGCAAACCCACAGGACACCACCTGCAGGTCCTCTGGGTTTTTAGGCAGGTAGATGACACCATGATGGACAGCAGAACGAGGCGTCCCAAACACTCCTGACTGAGACCACCTGCAAGATGCTCCATCTGCCAGCCAGAAAACAGTTGTCGCCCCCAACCATGTCATGAATCCAGGTCCAGGAGATGAAGCAACACCTCCAGAGACTCCCTGCATCATCACAAGTCCAGTCTAGGATCGTCTTGGTTAAAGTAACGGTCCAGGACTGGGATATTCAGATTAATCCTACAGTACAAGGGTCTGGTTCAGGACATGTAGAGAACAACAAAACATTTAGTTTAAGATTTATTTTTTATAAGATATTAAAGTAATAATGAGGCTTAATCTACTGATGCTCAATGAAAACGCTATTTTATTAATAAAATAGATGAAAGACCCTGTTTTTAACCTTTTTTTTTTACAACCCCTTTATGTAGTAATGGATTTTATACAATAAAATATTGGAAAATGTTATGCTGTATTCTAAATTTCAAATAAGAGAGTCAGAGTCAGAGTCAGAGAGAATTTATTGTCATTTGCACCGCATGTAGTACATGTGTTGAAAACGAGATTATGTACACAGGGTCCCAGTTACATCCAACAACAAATGCAAGAGAAATACAATAATAACATCTAGGATTAACTAAGAGAGACATCACATCAGCTAGTAATACACTAAGCCCTAATGTAGTAGAAAAACATCATTATAAACAGCAGCACGAACATGAGCAGATGGTCACAGATGAACGCAGCAACAAGAAACAGATGGTCACAGATGAACGCAGCAACAAGAAACAGATCAGTACAGTATCAGTATGATGTGACATTTTGCAGTGTTTATTCTTATTATTTATTTATTCATGAGTCTGACAGCCTCAGGGTAGAAGCTGTTTCTCAGTCTAGTGGTTCTACATTTGATGCTCCTCAACCTCCGTCCCGAAGGGAGTGGTGCAAAGAGTGAGTGTGCTGGGTGAGTGAGGTCTTTCATGATGCAGGTGGCTCTTAAGTTATTTATTTAAAATTTTAAATAAAATATAAATAATATTCTAGTATATTGTTTTATTAAATTATTAGTAAATAAGATAGATTTTTGATTTATTTATTATACACAAGTTAACATTTATTTATTATGCACAAGTTAACAAAGTTAATACTGACAATGAAATTATCCATGAAACTACAGTTTATAGCCAAAAAAAAAAAAAGTAAGTTGGATATATCTGTCAGCAGAAGTTATAAAACATGCCACCAGCAGTGATAAAGTTCTGTATTTCCTCTAGAATTAAAAAAAGCAGTAAAAACAACAGCATTTCAAGCTCCTTTCTTCCTTAGGCTGAGCGCTGTCACGGTTGCTAGGCAACATGACGTCCTCCGACGTAGCCGTGAAGGCTAGACCAAAGCCGCGGACTTCCGGTCTACCTGATGTTTGAAGGACCCGGCCTCCGTGTACCGGGTAGGCCGGGTCCTTGGTAGTATGCAGCCGTCGGATTGGGACACAGCTATCTTCTTCCGCTCTCCGGCTTACGGCCAAGTGCGCCGACGCTAGCTAGCTTTCATTCAAAACAACAGCAACAACTACGGTGGCCGAGGGGTGCAAACGCGCTGCAAAAGAAAAACTCTCTGCAGACACGAAAAAGCACTCCAGACCAGCTCTGACACTGACACGATGACTGTCTGGGGAAAGAGAAGACTTTTTTTTTTTTTTTTTTTTATTTATAAAAGAAACAAGTACAAAAAAAACTTACAATGTCAAACATGGCTCGAGACTTAAGGCATGCATAGCACAAAAGAGAATAAAGGCACATAAACAAAAACAAAAATGTGTCTTGGGCAGCTTACAACAGAAATTCGTTACAGATTGTTTTAGTTTTTAAAGCTTTGGCATTAGTACAGTACTTTAAAGTAGCTAAGTAAGAGGAAATATAATTAGAAAACACTATAAATCTAGGTTTTAGCAAGGAGAATTTACAACTGTGGATGTAAAATTTGGCTAAGAGTAGTATTAAATTTACAACAAAAACTTTCTTACTTGAAATATTTGGACAAAAGAAACCAAACAGTATAATTTTAGCGTCAAATGGTAGGTCAATTTCTAACTTTCTATTTACATACATGAAAATGTCTTTCCAGAACACCTGAGTATGAGAACAGTCCCAGAAGAGATGGATGATGGTCTCCTCAGAGCTGTGGCAGAGTGAACACATTGGGTCTACGTTTGGACGGTACTTGGAGATTATATAGTTTACAGGATAACATTTATGCAGAATCTTTAGGGACACTTCTCGAATCTTATTAGTTATAAAGTATTTTCTAGGTAACAACCATACATCTTTCCAACAGATATCATTAAATAAATTATCCCAGAAGAATATAGAAGCAGGTTTACTAATACATTCTCTAATTATTAATTCTCTAATAAAAGAGAAGACGCGCGCCCGACAAAAGCAGCTTGCAACGTCATCATGGGGCGGAGCTAAAGTTCATGTAATGAGCGGATCAAGTTGACAGCTTGATTTAAATTTGAATGTGATCATTGTTATATATGTAATGAACCTGAAACAACAGAACATTTATTTTATTTCTGTCATTCTGTGAACACATTATGGAAATCCCTTCACGATCTCCTGACCATCAAGTCCATGAGCATAGACTCCTTCTCCATTCAGAATATCTTATATCTGGATATGTATCTGAGAATAAAAAAGATGAATACTTTGTTAATAACATTATCATAATATTAAAATTCTATATACATAAATGCAGATATGGCAAGTCTAAACCATTATGGTCTGTATTCAAACAAGAACTCCAGTTGTTAAAACTTTCTTTAAACTGTGCTAAAAAACCACAAGCAAAAAAGCTCTTTGATCACCTCTCTCAGATTATATAGCCCTCTGACAAATTATTTTAAGTAATTATGTAGAATGTTAGATAAATAGTTATGTTAGTGTTTATTTTACTTGGACTGTATTATTTGCAATCTTTCAAATAAGTCTATTACCCAAATTTACGGTTATGATGGTCGATATGTTAATTTAAGAATGTTTACATTAGATTAGGAGGTATGTTAGTAGATATTTGTACATGTTTATATATATCATTGTAATTTTGAGATTGTCATTTGTTATGTTTTTTTGTTCTGTATGTTCTAAAATGTTCAATAAAAAAAAAAAGTTGACAGCTGCCCGGTATAGCACGCCATTGAGACATATAATCAACTTTTCATTCAACCTTTATTTAGGCAGGTTAATCTCATTCAGCCTCGAGGACTCATTTACAAGAGAGACCTGGCTACAAACAAAGAATGATGACAACATATAAATAATGCTATAAATATAAATAATATATAAATAAAGCTATAAATATAATGCTATCCATATAAAAGTTCATAAATAATGCTCCTGTCCAATTTTAAAACATAAATAGCATTTGTTCACTTTTCAGAAAATTGATTACCGACTCGAATACTCTTAATAATGTATGCTTTGTTTCAGTATCCACAGCTGAGAATGAACTGAACAGTTCCAGGGTTACTTAAGATGTCTAAAAATCTCAAAAATGCATTTTCTTCCAATCCACATTCAGCATTTCAAGTACTTTCTTTTTAAATAAATAAATCATGCAGCTTACCCTGTTTACAAATGTGATACCCTTACAGCTTATTAGAATAATACTTCATTTCGTATGAAAACTCTTATGTACATCTGCATGCTTTTACTTTGTGCGAAATTAAGACTTGGTGTAGGGGGGTATTGCAATTTTTTAAACATAATGCGTTCAAATATATGGGCAGATTTGTTTAAAACCTTTATAAGGACAATTTATGAGAAACCGGGGTCGAGATGGTGTAGAGGCAGGGCAAACGACTCAGGACCGGAAGGTCCCGGGTTCGATCCCTGGTCACTGCATACCTCGTTGTGTCCCTGGGCAAGACACTTAACCTTGCATGGCATACCACCTCTACCGGTGTACAAATGTGTGCATGAATGGGTGAATGGCTGGTACTGTGAAGCGCTTTGGGGCCCCTCATAGGGGGCTGGAAAGCGCTATAAAAGTAAGCTCCATTTACCATTTGCAATTTCTCCTAACCATGTTTCAAACTAAGTGTGTAATCTTAATGAGCGTCACAGATTGTAATAATAGTGGGCACAGTGCATATTTTGACCTGAATCAATTTTAATTATGGAAATCTGTGAATTTGGTGGGACAGAGGCACAGTTGGTAGAGCCGTTGTCCCTCAGCGAGAACGAGGGGGTCATCGGATCAAATCCCAACCGGGGACATTTCTGGGTGCATGTTCTCTCCGTGCATGCGTGGGTTTTCTCCGGGTGCTCCGGTTTCACAGACCAAAAACATGCACGATTAGTAACTCTTAATTGTCTTTATGTGTGAATGAGAGTGTGAATGGTTGTTTGTCTCGTTTGTCTCTCTGTGTCCCTGTGATGGACTGGAGACCTGTCCCCCCGCCTCTCCCATAGTGACTGCTGGATATGGGCACCAGTGACCCCTGTGACCCGAAAAGGAAGAAGCGGGTAATAGATAATGGATGGATGGTTGTTTGTAAATTTTCTCCTCTTCCTCTAAGAAATATATGATATATCAGCTTGCCTTAAATAGCAAACATTTTTGAT